>LOEQ01000772.1:225176-244927 GCA_001685075.1 Bramus lutescens | reverse complement strand
TCCTAGCTTCCTTCATATACCTCCAGAATCACTCAAAATGGCAGGAAGAAAATGCGAACCAGAATGTATACGATATTCTCAATTGTAACAGCACAATTTGTTACCACGGCAACATTAGACCAGCATTATCAGTTTCCTCTAACCAAGAGGTAGCTTTCCTAAAGCTTCAATCAACCAAAACAAAATGCCTTTTTATTTTAGGGCAACATGATCTCCAAACTACAACATTCTATACATTTAAGCACTGAACTACCCTTTTTATACATCTTTCAAAGATATTTTTAAGATTTTTTCTTCCAATACTCACACAATCCCATGTTGAATCCGGTGAGGAGCAAACGGCAGAATGACTGCACCTAGACGCCTTTCATTACAGCAGCTCGTACTGCTAGCTGTGGACCTCACGGTTAGCGTGCTCTGTGCTGTTGCTAGTGACTATTGGCGATGAATCTTATTGCCCAGATCGCTGACAGCTTTCATTTTTCATGAACCAAAAGCTATACTGCAGCACAAATGTTAACTATTTAAACATTCTGTATCATGGGAGAGGCATAATATAATGCTATACATAAACTGCTTCTATAAAGGAAAATCAGGGAGTAACATTTGTAAATTTTCATTAAATTCAGCATTAAGTATCTGATATTAACCAACCAATATTTAAGAAAAAGACAACACACAATAAATTTACTGGTAATCATTATTAAAGTGTGACATTCCTCCCATTAAACAGGACTCTGAGGACAGATTGTATGGCAAAGTGGGGAGGCTGGATTGCATGATGAGTGGGTTGTGCTAATCTCACAGACCTAAGGTCTGTACCTCTAATGACCCAAAGAACCAACCATGTCTGTGAGGCAGAAGTTCAGCAGGTGAAGCCGCCCCTTTAAAATTGCCAGGAGAGGCAGGATTTGTGGTAATGGACACTCAGTCAGGAGCCTTCCCCAAGAAACAACTAGCAAGCTGGACAAAATTGCTGGAAAGGAGGTTCGCCGCTTTGGTACAGGTTAAGCACATACAAGCTGAGAGACATGAGGCACCACAGCGCTCTGGGTAAGAACACTGAAGTCTGCGGCTTCTTGTCTGCTCAGATCCCTCCAGTTTGGCCTGGGAGGCTTACAGGCCCTGTCAGAGGAAGGCCCAAAGCCCCACATGTAATACTGTCAGTGAGAAGTCAAACTGTAAGTGAGGAGTCGGTGGGGAAATGCCCAGCTCCTTTAGCTTAATGCCCTGGCAGAAATGGACAGCAGACTGATGTCTAGCAAGAGGTTTAGGAAGGAAACAGAAGACAGAAAGGAGCTAAACTCTCTAAAAGTCCCTGGATGCATAGGACTTTATGACCCCCATTTGAGATCCCAAATGTAAAGCTCTATGGACCACACGTGTGCTGCCCCCCTCAGCACAGCTCCACCAGCACGCCATCTGACGGTCTCTATCAACCTGAATTCTGGGACTTAGGGCAAGAAATAAACCAAGAGTAAATTACATTAAATTAGAATTCAGAGATGAGCAGCACAAACCATGAAGGACACGAAATCAACAAACTGGTCTAAAGATGTTTAAATAAAAAGACCAATTACTGAAACAAAAAATTAAGCCAAGTACAGAGCTACTACAAATATCTCATTTTAAGGACTCGATTTTTTCCCAAACCCATATGACTCATAATGAGAAGAACAAGTAGTTAACAGAAAGTGTCCCAGAACTGGGATTTATGTACAATTTAGAAAATATTTGCAAACATTTAGTAAAATGTTGGACAAAATGAAGGGGAACTGTTCAAAGAGTTGATGAGAATGATACAACAGATGGGAATTTCAATACAGAAAGGGAAATATGAGAAACAGAAAGTGGAGACCTGGTAAGTCAATACGAAAAATGTAAACTCACTCTAATTCTGACATCACATTTCAGAAGCAGAAAACATCTAACCTGCAAATGTGAGCTGAAGACAGACTGGACATATGAACAATACCAAGAGAAGGAAACAGTCTTAGAACTATATTTAATTTCGAGGGCCCAACACACATCTAATAGGAACCAAGAACAAAGACTGGCTGAAAAAATGCTTAAAGAAATAATGACTGAAAATGCCCTAATTTGAAAAAAAAACCCATAGTTCATAAAGCATGTGAAGCAAATAGTTAAGCTAATACTAAGTAGACGAAACAGGAAGACCCACATCTAGACACCTCATAGTCAAGTGAAAAATAAAGACCAAGTAAAAAATTTCAAAGCAGGAAGAGAAAACCAGTGCTCAGGTGCAAGCGAAAGCAATGCAGTGAGTGCCAGCTTCCCTTTAGAAATAAGAGTGACTGGGGCCAGTGAGATGATACACAGAAACGCTACAAGAAATAAGAAGAGCTGCTCAGGAAGAACTGGATATCCAGGAAACACTGTCCACAAAAGTGTAACAGATCCAGCAGAGGACACCTGCTGCAAGCAGAAATGCACAACCGAATCCTCAGAACACAGGAAATGGCAAACCAGTAAGGAAAAATCTATATATACAAATGTGTGCATACAGACACATATAATGGTTCTACATAGTCTTCTTACATATGTGAGTGCATGCATGATGCTGAGTATCAAACCTTAAACCTGCTAGGTATGAGTTTACAAAATGTACAAACACAACATATATGAAAATTATATTATATTTAGACAATAAATTCATCATATTAGTGCAAAGTTGTTCTATTTTACTAGAAATGATGTCAATTATATCCTGAAGAAGACTATTACTATATAAAATCATTAAAAACCAAGAAGAGTATATTAAAAATATTTTAACAGTTAAAAAGATCAACAGAGGCTTTCAAATGATGCAATTTGTGTTTGCTCAATAAAAATGAAGGCATTATAAAGGGAAAATAGGATCAACAATAAGAACAAAATCTATAAAACAGAAATCAATAAAACAAGCTATAAACCCATCATGTCAACAATTACATTAAATGTAATTAAAGAAACAAATGAAAAGCAGTAATTATCAACCTTATTAGGAAGGAAGGTTCACATAAATGTCAACTGTAAGAGACATTTCAAGTCTGAAAATAGAAACAGGAACAAAGGAAAAGGGGTAAAGACACCTCACCACAATAATAACCAGAAGACATTGGAGTGTCTATACTGATACTGGGAAATCATTTCATTGATTAATAATATTAGAGAAACAAAAGACCATGCATTATAAAACCAACATATCTGGGAAGTAACTACTGAGTACATATCTGTATTGAGCAGAAGAGCTGCTGTAATGTGGACACTGACAGACTTAAAGGAGAATTAGGTAATTTAATAACTACACTCGTGTGCTGTTTACAGCAGGGATACAGTGCACGGAATGTGTCTGTGACAATTCTGTTGTTCACACATCAGGGAGTGCTCACACACCTAGACAGAGCCCCTCCCCAAACACACCTAAGCCACTGGTGCAGTCTACTGCTCTGCCAGAGCTGCTCCACCAGATGCCTGGCACACTGTTTCCCTCTACAACTAGCTCACTGTGGGCTTCCCATAATGCCTCAGTTGTCTTCATGTCTGCACCTAGATACACTCACTTTCAAGTCTGCAGTAAATTCTTAATCATGTTTGCAGAGCTAGTAGAAAATCTAACATTATTGTAAAATCCAGGCTTTCCTTTCTACATTGCAAATGTGATTGTTAAGAACCTCATGGTGTTGAGAGGGAAATAAATGTGAGAGAGTCCTTTCTGGAACCTCCGCTCATTTCATCGCTTCCATAGTTTCTGTCTGGTTGCTCTTGTTTGTCAAGATCACAGTCACAACAGAATGGAACATGCAACAAACAAGCAATGACTCTCACTGATTTTCCATCTATGTAGTCCTTAGTTACTTCCTTCATTCCCAGGTCAGGTGATGTGGTCTCTTACTGGCAACAGTGGCAAGGTATTCCGTATGTTTAAGGTGCATGGCAATAAGAGACTGAATCAAACATGAGAGAAAATATTGCCGTACAGCAATGCAGTGTGAGTGTGAGCTATACGAGGTTGCTGCTCACATAGCCTGTGTACTGCTTCAGAATAGACTCTTTTAATACATAAACAGAGGGTATGTTCTAAAATAACAATAAACAGCATAGCACAAAATACACATAAGCCAGCAACAAATCTGTTTACTCTCATTACCAAGCATTATATGGATCTATAATTCTGTGTTGCACCTTAACACAATTGTCAGAGCAGGAGATCTGCTGATGGCAGTATTTCTATAAACACATGAACAATGCATTGAACTATGGAATTAGGACAGCTACAGAGTCACTACGTAATACAAATGTTTCAGCTCCATGATCTAAAGGAGCTACTGCCACTATTCACTGAAACTCAGCAATGTGAAGCATGACTAGACTTGGAGATTTCAAAACTCTCTTCTTAATAAATCTTAGAAAAACTAGACAGGAAGTGAGCAAGGATAAACTAAATTTGCATAATGCCTTAAACAATCCATAAAAGACAGCGCTATAAGTCAGCAGAATGTGATTCTTTTACAACGTAGATGGAAATGCTCTGGCTTCACATGTAAGACAACAAAGTAGGTGATTCATTCAAAAGGCTCTCAACCTTTTAAAATATAGTCTTTTATCAAGTTATTCAGGGCTCACAAGATAGCTGAGTGGTAAGGCATCTGGCACCAAACCTGATGACCTGAGTTCTATCCCAAAGTTTCACAAAGAGAGAGAAACAACTCCCTGTAAGTGGTTGGTCCTTCGACTTCCATATCTGTGCCATGGCATGCACGCATCACTCACACACACACATACACACACACATACTAAATGGATACAGTCAATAATTTTTAAGAGCATAATTAAAGAATCAACATCAGAAAGATTTTTTGAAATCCTAAAATCCTGGGACAATGAATGACAAAGAAATCCCAAGGGAAATAAGGAAACATTCTGCACAGCAAGGAAATGACATACAACCATTTTTGGGATGCTCTCGGGAATCCACACTGGCCACAGGTGTCCTATGTCTAAGGTCCCACAATCTCATAGAACTGTGTTGCCTACTATGAACCAACTGTGAAAATACAAGATCATGGGTGATTACCAGGTGATAATTTCTTCCATTTCGTTTATTTCTTAAAGGGGAAAGTAGCACAAACAGAAGAAACAATTAATGAAATTGAAAATGCAACTCTCACCAATAATACAGAACTACAGTAATACTAGACTGAGGAACATTTAAATATGACAAAAATACTAATGACGGAATTAAAGAATAAAAACAGCATCATCACAAAGGCTAGAGAAACAAGATTATTTAAAAAAATTATTGGTAATTTCATACTGTGGTGGTTAAAAGAAAATGGGCCCAAAGGGAGTAGCACTATTAAGAGGTGTGGCTTTGCTGGAGTAGATATGGTCATGTAAGAGAAAGTATGTCACTTTGAGGTCTCATATATGCTCAAGCCATGCCCAGTATCTCAGACCACTTCCTGTTGCCTGCATATCAAGATGTAAAACCCTCAGTTTTTCTAGCACCATGTCTTCCTGCATGCCACCTTGTCCCACTATGATGACAATGGACTGAACCTCTGAAACTAAGCTACCCCATTAAATGTTTTCTTTATAAGAACTGCCATGGTCACGGTGTCTCTTCACAGCAACAGAAAGCCTAACTAAGACACAGGCCAAGAATATAAGATGACTTAGATAAATTAGTAAAAAATACAAATTACCAGAATTAAGATGAATGAAATGGATAAATTATTTAGAAGTTACAAATTACCAAAAGCTAACCCAGAAAGAAGTAGAAATAAAAATTTCAGAATAATTTAGTTTTTCTTCCATAATTGAAAGCTAAAATCCAAATGGGTTCCTGAATAAGTACTCTGAAGTTATCAAGTATAACACCAATTTTAACAAGCACAGAGTATTCAGAATTATATAGAATTCAGAGCAAAGAACACTTGTGACTCATTTTCTAATGGCTGAAGTCACGCTGGGCAAAGACCTAAAGCAAACTACCACTCAGTATAACTCCAGTGACAAAAAGATCTCTGCCCAAACCCTGCATGTCTGTAATAGGAATTATACTCCACAGCCATGGAGCAAGATAGTTCCACACTGAAAAATCAGCTAATAAAATAATAAAACACGTTAACAGAACAAAGGACAAGAATGACCACGCATGTGCAGCAGCAGCAGTCTGAGAACTCCAACAGCCATAAAAATCCTCTCAACAGCTGAGCCTCCGGGGGCCTTTCCTGGACTGAGGGTGGAGAGAAGACTCCAGCAGCATACATCACACTTGAGAGTGAAAGACTGACTGTCTTCCTCCTAAGACGGGGCACAAAGCACTCATGGGCATAAACTGTGTAAAGCCAAGGGCATTAAGGGAAATACTAAAGATATTCAGAAGCTTTATGCGAATACAACATGATCCAATCTGAAAAGAATTCAAACTTATAAACTACTAAAAATAATTATAAAAAAGGAAAGAACCCAAAAGTGAAATTAATAAAGAGTTTCATTCACAATAACATTAGTAGAAATAAAGATCTCAGATATGAACTCTGTCACTTGAAGACATGGAGAGGTATGCCACTGTATGATGACAATTCCTCCCAAATCACCCATAGCTTCCACAAAGTATCCAGAGACGTCAGCAGGCTTTGCTTTAGAAACTGACAAGCTGATCCAGAAATTGTATGGAAAGACAAAGCCTTTGAATAGCTAAAATAATTTTGGTAAAAGAACAAAATTAGAGGAAATACACTACTTGATTTCAAAACTTACTTTAAACTCACTGTGACCAAATCAATGTGGCTGGCGTAAAAACAAACATACATAGTTCTCAGTGAGTTTTGACAAAGAATTAAGATAGTTCAATGCAGTAAGGAAAGTTTTTGTAAAATATAGAGTAATAAAAACCAGAATATCTTTCTCTCTCTCTCCATAATTCACAGCAAATACAGAATTGAAAATATAGGCAGATTTTAGCAGAAAGAACAGATTAAAAAAACCAATGACTTTTGGTAAGACAAAGATGTCCTAAGGTCTGGCACGAAAGGCACAATGTGTGAAGGAAGGAGAGACAGCGCTGACTTGACTGAAGTGCCGAACCTCCCCTCCTCACAGACAGAAGCCGAGAGTACAGGTTTGCAAATCACAAACCTTCACAAGAATCTGGATTCAGAATATATAGTGGGCTCTTAAGACTTAGGAAAAGAAGGCCATTTAATTTTGAAAGTGAACAAAATATTTAAATACACAGTATCCAAACCAGATACACAAATGGTTTCTAAGAATACAAAATAAACCAATACCACTAGTTATTATGGACACAGAAGCTAACACCATCCTGCAAAATACCACTTCAAACCTCAAGCTGTCTATACTCCATGAGGCTGACCATACCAAGTTCTGACGAACACGCGAAGAAACTGGACTCTTACATCTCAGGTGAAGTATGAAATGGTACAGCTACTGTGGGAAAGTACGCTGGCCATATCTGAAGAGCACGAAAATGGACGACACAATCATTTTATTACCACTCTACATCTATATACCTACTCAAAGAAAGAAAAAAACTGTCTACACAGACTTGCTTTGAAATGGTTATGGTATCATCCAAATAGCCAAAAATCTAGAAACAATACTTCTTTTAGTCAATCACAAAATAGATCAAATAAAGCAAATTTGTCACCCAACATAGTAGATTCTACAACAAATAGGAAGCAACTATTGACACATTCTGCAATGCAGATGAAAGATGTCAGAAACAGATGTTATATGTTATATAATTCCAGTGGTATAAAACATCTAGGAAAAGAAATTAGTAGAAAGAGGAAGCAGATGAGTATTTGAGTTTTAGGGAAGAGTGAGAGATCAGCTCCATCTGGATGCAAAGAAATATGATGCAATTGTTGTAAATGATGTAAATATAACTGTTGATTACTTGAATTATTACTAAAAAATCATGATCAAAACTCACAGTTAACAGTAGAAAGTGCCTGGCCTAGAAATACAGTATTTGCTAGGGTTAGGTAAGTATTTTGGTATTTTTAGTGAAAACCCATAAACCTTTCAAAGAAACTGCAAAAACCATAATGGAACAAGTTAGAAAGATTTTATTAGCATAAGCCTAAAAAATCTAAAATGTTAAGATAATAAATAAAGCATTCACTGAGAACGGTAGCAATGTCAGAATGAACCCACACTCCTTACGCCTCCAGGAAGTTAAAAATCAAACTGTACAGACAGACGTAACATGAGGGGTAACAGAAGCACAACTCCAACCCCGTAAGGCTTTAGTAAAACGGAGCAGAGGATGATGAACATGAAGAAAGGAATCACGCACTCTAATAAGAATGAAAGATGGAGGAACAGCGTGCCTGGCAGTCTTGTTGAGAGCCGTTACCTGAAAGAAACATTACCTATGAACAAACCTCACCATTGGAAGAAATTCTACAAGGAAATCCCAGAATACTGCAAACAAATACCGTTAAGAAGGGGATCACAGCCAGGTGGTACATGTCTTTAATCCCAGCACTCAGGAAGCAGAGGCTTCTCTGTGAGTTTGAGGCCAGCCTGTTCTACAAAGCGAGTTCCATGGCAGCCAGGAACTGGCTGTGTAGTTTTTCAGCTACACAGAAAAACACTGGCTCAAAACACAAACAAAACCCAAAACAAAAACAGAAAAGAAAAAGCAAAAAGGGAATTCACTATTCACTATCTGGCTATTATAAACTGCCATATTCACTATAGCTTTAAAAGCGTTAGCTTGAATTAAAGACCAAACAGAAAAGTATGCACTTCCCTGTAGAAGAATAAGAAAATTAACTTTTGAATTGCATGTTTCAAATTCTTTAGGCTCTTTATCTAAGGTGTTGTACTATGATTCTCCATAAAAAAATGACGTTAATGGGATGGAAATATCACTTGCCTTCCCCCCATATCCAGCAGCACTCACACAGACATTGGGGGTGGTGAGAAATAGAGAGTTCCTATTGGCTTCTACTATTGCAGCCCAACATTCTGCATGTTACATTGTTTCTGGCTGCTCTTCTTACTCTTGTTTCTGAGGGTAAAATCATCTAATCTTCCTTGAAATCTTTATAATTGTAGATTTATAATTGTAGACTTATTTTTATATTATGTGTATGAATGCTTCCTGCATATATGTATGTGTACCACATGTGTGCCTAGTTCCTAAGAAGGGCAGAAGACATCTTTGGGTCTCCTAGAACTGGAATTACAGGCAGTTGTGAGTTGTCATGTGCCTGCTAGGTACTGAAGCCACGTCGTCCTCTGCAAGAATAGCAAGTGCTCGTAACCCTGAGCTATATCTATGATCATTATAATCACAGCTTATAAACTATGATTCAATCCATATTCAAAAAGATTTTTCACATGAGTAGAAATTGATTATAATCAATCAGCTCATAAAATAGTTGCTGAGTGAAAAGAGATAAAAGGTAATTTAGAAGTTACAACTACACAAACTCGAGGGACTAACAAATTGGGTTTAAAGAGCTTCAAAAGGGTAAAAGTGATAAATTAGTCTATTACAGTCACTTGAGTTATCTAGTTCTAACCGAGAAAATCCATATCCGAAACCATTTACTCACTCATTACAGTATTTAAATCTACACTTACTAAAGTGAACTTGCATCCACCACAGAAATCGACAAGCACTTCTTGGGTAGGTTAACAATTTGATGGTACCAACACACTGCTCTTTTAAAATGCTCCAGCTTAGGCACTGCTAAGTGTGGAAACCAATGGCTCACAACATGCAACCCTTCTATTACTTTCAGTTTTATACAACTGCAATTACAACAAAAAAGATTTCGAAAAGAAATGCAACAAATTTTTAAGGAAGACAAGTCAATGAATGTCAATAACCCCATTTATTCTGAGCCAGGACGAAAAGCAGAATTCCTATGTTGTTACTTTGAACTTAAGTGTGCAAGGAAATACCCATTCCATATGTTATCAATGAGGAGTTACTGTTAGAGTTAAAACTGAAAGCCACAGAAACAACTCTGTAGCTTATGTTCTATATCTATTCCTACAAACACTGTTCCTGGAGAAGAGAGAGACTCTGAGGTTTCCCACCTTCTGTTCTCATGCGACTATTACAGTCGGGTGGAAGCAGGAGGATCACAGCAAGTTGGAGGCCAGTCTGGGCTACATAATGAGTCCAGAATCAATCTGAGTCGCATTAAAAAAAAAAAAACCTGTTTCAAAACCCAAAACCATGTTTGCCTAAATTAGCCTTCCATCTTTACTCAACAGTCCACGAACCTAATTTTTCAAGTGTGATTTCCACATTTAGTTTTTTTCTTACAATAAATAGCACATTGGGGTAAAGCTCTCCTGGTGTGTCAGGAGCTCCAGCCTTCTCTTCTCTGCTCAAACAAGCCCTGCCAGTGAACTCCACAAAAGTAGCTTCTGGCAGTGCTTTTTGCCAGAAAAATTGTCAAAAGCTCTTCCTTGTCCAGGTGAGATGGGTCAGATGGAAGGTATTTGTCCCAGAACCTGGTGACCTGAGTCCAATCTCAGGACCTACATGAGGAAGAAAGAACCAGCTCCTGCAAGTTGCCCTCTGACTTCTACACTTACGCATTTCCACTCTGACCCCCAAAGATGCATTTTTAAAAAGCTCTTTGTTAGCATATACACAAATGAATAAAAATGTTTTCATCACACAAAATAAATAAATGCAGAGTACAGAGATGGCAGGATTGCATCTTCTATCTCTGCATCCTCTCGTCTACACTGACAGCCAAGAGGCCATGCTTACCGTGTTCCCCTTACATGTAAAATCACAGTGCCCATTAGAATATCTTGAGGATATGAAAAGGAGAAGAGGGTAGAGGAACATGTACTGAATTCAGTTGCTCCTTAATCATTTCTTACCAAGCTCATTATTCACAGAGCTACAATTATGACATTTGGTCATAATTGTATTTGTATGCCATGATACTACTGCCTTATTTTTTTTCTTTTCAATAGAGAAAAAAACCAGCATTTTAAAGTCTGTTTTTCTAAAAGAAGTCATGTGTCTGTCACAAGACTGTATTCTATTGCTGCATTTAAAAATGTTACAGAAAGTATACAGATCTTCCACACCTCCAGCCCTTTCAGTAAAAGTGCAAACATAACTCCAAAGAGTAAATTCCATTACATTCCTTCCAAATGCAGAAAATAAACTCTGTTTTTGTTCCTTGTTTGAAACTAGAAATACTTTTAAAGAACACAAAATATCTCCAAAAGGGTTTATAAGATTGCAATTTACAGAGCAGGCACCGGGCCATGGAGAGCTGCTGTAGCCTGTGCTGCCCCTGCAGTTCTCAACAGTCCATGAACTAGACACACAGGAGACTCTTCACCTGCTAACTTCCTATGCAGTGACGATTAAATCCGAATAGTGAGATCTCTTGAGAAGTTGGGCGTGATAGTGCAGGTTTATAATCATAGCACTCAGGAAGCTGAGGCAGGAAATCTTGGGTAAAAACACACCCCCACACTCAATCCTCCACACCACAGAGAGAGAGAGAGAGAGAGAGAGAGAGAGAGAGACTGTGTTAAATATAAGATAGTTTTATACAAAAACACGCTCTTTCTCCTTAGAGCAGTTTCAAAGAGTTACAAAACAATTCTGATGCAGTAAAACTTAGCCTAAGCTTCCTCAGAGCAATCTACATGTACTTTTTTTTATTTTAAAAATGAGTTTTCTTCCTTAACTGCTTTGGAATCCATGACTACAAAGAGGCAAATTCTAGTTCTATTTGATGACAGCAAACAAGGGCATGCACTGCTCTCAACCACAAGGAAGGCAGTGGGCTCCTCAGGAAGGGTCCCAGGTAAGGTGGGAACAGAGGGCTAGTGCAGTTTAAATGTGAGACAGCCATCAAAGCCTCTAAATCATTTAGCGAAACACCAAGGCTGAACATTTTAACAGGCTCCGAAGAAACGTAATACAATAAGTAACTTGTTTAGCCTATAGTAATATTCAAGCATGATATAAAATGCAAAAATGAAAGATTTTGATCTCAATAATGAAATAAATGTACAATTTTACATAGATTAATAATTTATTTTAGAAGATTTTTCTGTAACAACTGTAACAACTTTCACATATTCATTAAAAGACAGGTGACAAACCCAATAAAATGTAACTGTAAACAAATGTAACATTCGAAATGTAAAGTTAGTTATAAATAAAAGAAATTGAAAAGTAATCAGGTCATTGTTTATATTTGTTTGTGTTTTGTACCTCAGAATAAAAAGTAAAAACACCAACAGTGACATATATTAGAAATTATATAAGAATATCACAGACAACTTTATCATTGATATTTGACTTAAGGAAGTCACATAAAATTTTAAAAATGAACTACACATGATTCAGCTCAACTTACTAAGTTTTTATGGAATTAATGATCATCTTGAAAAATGTCCTTGTGCAAATCATAAAACGACAAAACTGGGTTCTTTACTTCTGATTCTGAAACCCCAAGCACTTTAGCTACTAATTACAATGTATAGGTGAAACAAAACAAGACACTTACTTGATCTGTCCCATAAGGCAGTCTGCTCAGAGACCCGAAGGCTGTCATTCTCCAGAGCTGCTCTCTGGTCATGCGCGGTGCCTTTGGAGTGCCTGTGAAACAGGCGGCTAGCAAAGCCTTCCAGTTTCTGGAGGGCTGTGGATGTGCCCGTGTGCTGGCTGCAGGACAGTTCTTTGTAGGCTGCCATTCATGTGCATTTACACTTAAAGTCACTGCGAATGTTTCCAGAAGGAGCTCAACGTCCTATCGAGAAGCTAAGGGCTGTGCATGTGTTAAACTTCCTGTCTGCACGGTTTGCAAACCACCACTGCTGCTTCCTGTTAATATAAAACAGCACAGTACCAAGCCTTCCTCTGCCAAACTCCTCATCTCAGCCAGAGAGGCACACTTTAAACCTTGCCACAGCTGCTAAAAGGCTCTAGGTTTTTATGATTCTGATAGGAATATGCATGGGAATGAGCACAGGAAGTATAAAAGTTCACAGAGCAGGGTAATAAGTATTTTACAAAATATGGGAAACTAGTTAAACATGTATTACAACCCTATGTAACTAGAGGCCAAATATTAACATGCTGGAATTAGCTTACAGGAAGTCAGCCTACATAGACTTATGAATCTTTATAAGCAGTCAACATTTCATCAAAATTGGTATGACGAGATGTGACAAGGCACTTTCAAAAAACAATTGATAACATATGTCATAACTAAGAAAAAACTGAACTAATTTCAAAGAACTCAAAGTTGCTAACTCGCTCATTTAAGTTTAATACATAGGGGACTTACAGAAATTTTGCATACCAGTTTTACTTATCAAATTTATTTCTGGATATGTGCCTGTCTATAAATAGTACATTTAAAAACTCTAACATTTGGAAAAAAAAACAAGAAAAAATCAGATTTAAATTTTGGAAGACAAGCATATGGCAACCATAGGTTATAATTTTATTGGCTATCAGCCATACCAAGAAATTTTTATTCAGAGAAAAATAATTTCTTCCAATTGGTTGAGGAATGTTAAACTCCTAATACAGAAGACTGCTGCTTCCTTCTTCTGATATAATGATCTTAGAAACATTACCTACAGCAAATAAACTTTACCATCTCCAGTCTGCAGGATAAAGGGTACTGGAGGGCATTTAACAAGGATTCTGAGGGTTTGCCTTTTGATATCATGTGTAAGGATGTTTCTTCCTTTGCAAGTTCAAATGCCAGAAATAGGGAAAATTAAGGGGAAAGACTTTAAAAAATAACTATATTATTAATTTTAAAAATGTGTAGCTTTTGCCAAAAATCATCAAATGTGTATAATCAGTGATTTATTAACAGCTGACATTGTCTTACATGAAACAGAAGACTGGATGGAGCCTGCAGTGTTTAAAAGTATCCAGAGCAAAGAGTGACCAGTAAGCAAAAAATGGATCAAACTTCTGAGTTCCTTTGACTTGCTCTCCTAACAGAATTCTACTCATTGTCACGCTCACCGCCAATGTCACCTTGCCAGCACAGCACTTCCACACGACTCTTAGGAAAGCAAACTGCTCTCCTGTTTCCACGGCCCTTATCATTTCATATTAATATCGGCTGTTTATCAACCCGTGACCCTGTTGTCTTACCTGAATTTGTAAAGTGCAATGTACATTGTTACAAGATCAATAAACATGTTAGTGAAACATTCACTGTTAGGTCTCTAAAGGTCTAAGTAAAATCACCAGATATTAGAAAATATTCTCATTTATAATAGGACTCTATTTATAAATGAACTAGACAGCACCGAGTAATTTATGTAAAGCTAATAATGGGGTGACATTACTGGACTTTTCATACTGTTCTACAATCAGTTTGTCTTCATTCTTTCGTGCTTATTAAGTGCAAAAACAGATTTCCAAAATCACCCCTGTTGCCCCTGCTTTCCTCACCATCGACAATTGTTAGTCTGTTTCTCTGGCCTCCCCAGACACCACAGCCATGGTGCTTCCTTGTCGAACACAGATGAGTGGAACATTTCAGCTGAGCCATAGTCATTTTTAACAGACATTTAGCCAGACTTATGTTTGATGTTGCTTAAATACAGAAGTCCCACATTTCAAACAAGAAATGAGATTCATTTAACTAAAACACATAAGATATACAATTATTATAGCAAAAAAGTAAAATTCACAAACTGAGTATCTTAAAAATACTATGTTTGAAAGCCTTTCTTTAGACCATGCAGAATGTAGAATATTTAGTTTCTGAACTACTTTTTCTTGGTAATATGACCAGGAAGCTGTTGCTATGGAGGTGCTCAGAGAGTCTGCCTTTTATTTTAGAACTCTACTGGCATCTACTGCCTGAGAGAAACAACTGCAGCTCCAACTGAAATGCAATTACAAGAGACAACAGCAGCTTTCAGAGGTGAGCTTGCTCGGATTGCTGTGGGATGCAATACATACATATATACATACACACATGCTTCTTATATTTAATATCAAACACTAATGATGTATTTGCTAAGTACTTTACCATATACAAGAAGATCTGCATTGTGATATTCAGATTCATAAAATATTTATAAATGAGAAACAGCACCAATATTATGTGATTCCCACCACCAATCCCAGTGTCCCTTACAGGGGATTCAACCTGGGGTCTCATCTCCCCCTTTTGTCTCAACAAGAGCTATCCAAACCCAATACAAAACTATATACAATAAGAACAGATATCAAGTTTATTACGCAAAGAACACATGACAAATATTTTAATAAACATTCTATTTTAAGGAATCTAAATCTTGCATCAGAAATAAGCTTGGCTAAATCATAGGAGGAAGGTAACTACGACTATCTAATCTTCAACCCCACTGAAGGCCTGAGAAGGGAAATAATATTACTGGAGTGGACAGGAAGTGTAATCAAGCAGCTTCCAAAGCAAGCAGAATATGAAGGAGACAATTAGCTACCTGAGAATCACCCAAAGTCTCATTTGTAACGCTGAAGCATCCAACTTTGGCTAAGGCCTAGCGTAACTGACAGATCATTTTCAGAGGCAGGAAAAATTTCAGAACCATCTTACCCTGTCTTGGCAAGATTTGACAGTCTTTGTGTGTGTGTGTCCTGTGTATCCATTTTCGGATACCAGTACTTTGTCAGTGGTTGAGGCATGGGCAGTTCCTTGCCCAAAGACCAATTGTGCCAAGAAGAAAACAAACTCTGAGTGGAGTGTCTTCAGTGCTCATCATTCTCTCAGGAGTAGATTGGCAATGCCAGGAGCAATCATGTCTCATGTCAACAGAACCTTAAATTATTTAAATGCCATATTCTACAGATCCTTGAAGTCATTGAAGATTACCTATCTAGGCAGAATACAATCTCTAGGTATCTAAAGAACCTAATTAATATGACTGTATATATAACAAACATGAACAACTATTGACCTAATATTTAATACCTGTACAATTTAAAGATTAAGGCTTCATGTTAGGATAACAAATAATTTGTAAACAATTATGCAGCAAATGAGGACAATGACCTCAATATGTAAACAATGTATAAGTATCTTGTTCAGAGGTAAGAATAATATATAATGCAATACAAAAATATATCCTAAATGTTGTATCAATATACAAAATGTCCTAAACAAAGGTAGAAACATGCATGTATACAATCCGACAGAATAACTTTGCATAGGTGCACAAATATTGTAAACATAAATAACAAATATAATTTGAACTTATATCAATATACAAAAACTATACCAGTGTAAATTATCCATAAATAACAGCTCACAAATATTCACTCTTTTTCCCATTATTATTATTTTTTCCACGCCTGCAAACCAGGGCCGGAATTTTTATATCCAACATGTTGGGCACAACCTGTTGAAATAACCAGGCTAGCTAAGGATAAAAAAATTATATTTTATTTGTTATAAGGGGAAAACTCACGAAGCAGGAAACAAGAAATCCAAGAACAGCAATGTCCCGTGGGAATAGGCGCAGAGAAAGCATGCACACAGTGGTGCACAAGTTTTACCCTGGGTCCCAGTAAAGCCACACCTTAACTAAGACCCACCTCTTAAAGAGGGTTGGCTAACAAGGTTCCCCATCAGCACAGGACCCCTGTGAGCACACCTACTGTGCTAATGTCACATGCCTGCTTCTGCAGCCACTTTGGGTGGACACACTACTATTGACTTTCAGGCAGGCTCTGGCTTCCAGCACTGGAGTGGGATGGCTGAGACTCATGGCTTTCTGGACAATGATTCTGGTTCTGTTTCTTTATCAGTGTAGATGGTCCCAGACATGTAAGCTAACCAAACACAAACCCTTTAAACTATATTCACACCATATACTGGTTCTGTCCTTCTAGGGAGCATTAACAAAGCCGTGCTGTTTACTATCTTCTATAGGTTAGAATTTGTTTAATTATTTGGTTTTGGGTTTTGTTTTGTTTGTTTTGCTTTTTTTTTTTGAGACAGAGTTTCTTTGTAGCTTTGGAGTCTGTCCTGGAAACTCGCTCTGTAGACCAGGCTGGCCTCGAACTCACAGAGACTCACCTGCTTCTGCCTCCCAAGTGCTTATATTAAAGGTGTGCGCCACCACCACCTGGCTTGTTCTTTGTTTTGATTTGGAAATAAATCAGCATGTTGTCCAGCATTAGTGTTCATTATGGCATTTCCAAACAATATTTGTTCTCTTGACTCTTCTCCCTTCTTCTACCCTTCACCATATTTTCTCTCTTTCCTTTCCCTTCGCCTCCATGCTTTCACGTCACACTTTCTCACTTTCTCAACACTTCCCCCATCTCCTGAACACTCACCACTACTTACAAACACATGGAGACGCTGTAAACTAGGGTCCTTACGCAAAAGCATATGATTTGTCAGATACCAGCACATCATTTGATGAAATAGCTTGCAGATGCATATGTTTTTTCATGTAATTCATTGTATAAGAGCAGAAGTAAATTTTAGCGCATAGATATTCTCCTAGGGACCATTTTGGCTATTCCCTGCTTTTGTTTCATATAAAATTTCAAACTATTTTTTTCTAATTTTATGAAGAATGCCATTGGAATTTTGATAGGATTGCACAGAATCAGTTACAAACTCCCTCAAAAACATGACAAGAGGTTTGTTATCTAGGTAATGCTGGATTGTCATATTATAATTAACTGTAATCATGTTTACATGGTACATTCTCTCCAGCTCCCTAGATTTTAAACAATCATCTTTAAAATTTTCAAAGGAGCAGAAAACAGCACAGTGCTGGATCTTGTATGGACCAGCTGCATTTAATGTAATTATTGACATATGTGAATTTAGATCTACAATTTCTCTTGTTTTATTCCTTAAATTTTAATGAATAGAGCTAACATGCTGGAAA
This sequence comes from Bramus lutescens, assembly GCA_001685075.1. Classification (NCBI taxonomy): domain Eukaryota; kingdom Metazoa; phylum Chordata; class Mammalia; order Rodentia; family Cricetidae; genus Bramus; species Bramus lutescens. Next base: position 227,014 of record LOEQ01000772.1, on the reverse strand, counting down.
CTTTTTTTTAGGTTAATGCATTCCTTTCAATCGTCTTGATATGAAAATACAACAGTGAGATCACATCTACGTCGAAGAGTGGATCCACCTCCTCGCTAACTTTATCCACAAGGAAGATGATGAGTGGGTCTACCTCAACTTTTCTATTGCTTCTTCACTATTTCTCATGCCATCCAAAATCCCCAGGCAAACAGAGCTTTTAATAACACAGACAATCTGCATTCTATGGACTTTTACATCAACAGAATTTCTTTCATTAAAGACTTTATAACAGATTGAAATGTATAATGTTACAAAAATTCTCACTCTCCAGTTTTACTGACATTCTGCTTTTATGTGGTGAACTTTTATAATTACTCAATCACAATGACACACTAAGGATAACCAATTCATTCAGAATTCATTGATTTTACATAACAGCTTTTCCTGCATCAGGATTCCACCCAGGGTGTCACACTACACTTAGTTCTCATGTCTCTATGCTTCTCCTGGCTGTGACAATCTCTAGAGCTATCTTTTTGTTGTTCCCACAAATTTAGAAAGCATTGGTCAAATATTCTGTAAAACGTCCCTCACCAGAATTTTGTTTTCATGATTAGTCTGGAGTGAAGGCTAAGATGCTCAGCTATTTATATCATGCTACATCAAGTTTATGTATCAGTATAACTTATCACTGCAGAAGCTTTGACCATCAAAGTAGCTAGTAATGAGCAGTAGAATACTTTTCTCACCACACTGTCAATACTGCTCTCTTCTGCAAGGAAGTTACTGTGCACAACACACCTAAGGAGTTATACTCTACCTCCCTGAGGGCTAAAAGCAATTCTTCTGCATGGGCAATGCGAGTCTTTGCCCCCATTAATGTATTAAGTCATTAACTTGTAGATTTACATTTTGACCTATAATTCAACACCATATTATTTATTTTCACTCTGGCCACTGGAAGTTCTTTTGATTGCCCATGTCCCTGTAATATACTTCACTTTGTGTATGGATGCTTGACCAATGAATGCGGACCAATGAAAGATAGACAAGGCAATCCGATACCATCGGGAAACTCCTTGGCGGGCTTTTCGCACACCTCCAAGTCAAAAGTAGTCCAGTCATTCCCAGCCACTATGGAGGACATGTCTCACCAGAAAAATTAAAAAATCCAGAGCCTTCTGTAAAAGACCATACTCCTCTGGATGAGGGAATAAACATGAAAGATGAATCAAAAATTCCAATAGGAAATAGGAAACATTTATTCTGGCAGACTTCTATAAATAATCAAAGACCAAAGCTAAGATTACATATAAATGACATTATAATTGTGGGTTTGATAGACACGGGTACAGACATAAGTATCACTATTCCAGAATCTTGGCATCCAAATTGGCCTCTTCAAGAGGCAGATGCTCAATTCCTAGGAATTTGAACCCTACCTCAAGTGAAACAAAGCATGAGATGGGTTGAATGCATAGGGCCAGAAGGACAGAGAGGAAGATTGAGGCCGTATGTGGCTAATATTGCAGGGAATTTATGGGTTAGAGACCTGCTGCAGCAATGGAATATCCAGATTAACATTCCTTCAGTCCCAGAAACTCATAATTCTCGGAAGGATATTATAAGGTATTATACACAAAAGTCACCAGCAGTTCAGGCTGTACAAGAACACAAAGCAACAAGCAAACCGTTATAGGTACCAACAGCCCAACCTTTAAAATGGTTAACTGAGAAACCAATATGGGTTAAACAGTGGCCTTTAACAGAAGACAAACTGCAGGCTTTAGAACAGCTGGTATAAGAGCAACTAGATGCTCACCATATTGAACAATCAACCAGCCCTTGGAATTCTC
>LOEQ01000772.1:199918-221197 GCA_001685075.1 Bramus lutescens | reverse complement strand
AGACTTTGGGTGATTGCCCAGGTAGCCAGTTGTCTTTGTCATTTGTTGCACATTTTGGAAGTTGCTTGATTGCATTTCCTGCTTACTCAGGTAATATTATTTCCCTCCTTGGGTACTTGATGGGGTTGAAGACTAGATAGTTGTACTTTCCTCTCATGACTTGGAAAGTTATTTATAATACAAGACTTAAACTCCTTAGGCTAGGATTATCATTGAAACATTCATCACATGTTTCTTGCTTGATATTGTTTATACTGGTTGTAATTCTAATTTTTATACCTGATATTTGTTCTTATTGTATATAATTTTGTATTAGGCTTAGAACTCTCTTACTTAAACAAAAGGGGGAGGTGCTGTAGGAAATCATACAATCAGTAGCTTTAAGTTACCCACCCACTTGGGTGTGGCCTCTTATACTGTAAGTGCAGATGTAAAGCACATGTTCCCTTTCTCTTCCAGCTGCTGGATTCAGTTCCTGTTCCCCATTTGTGCAGAGGACTGTGATATGAGAATGTACTCCTAAATAAATAAGCCTTTATTATACTCAATTCTGAACTAGTGTGGGAATTTTTTTTAGCATCTATCTTCACAGAAGTGTCAATCAAGGGCTTCAGTGTGCAGCTTGCTTGAGGTGGGATGAAGAGAAAAGTACCACACAAGACTTCACTCACCATATGTTCTGTATGAAATTCCCTTTCTTCTGGGGAAAATTCTGTAGAATCCAGCTGCACAGTGTTGGGACCAAGTTGCCTCCAGGTATAAACTGGAATGTGGGTATGGACGGGGGATTTTAAAACCATGAAATTCACTACCATGTCTTTCTCTTTCCAGGGTTTAGTTTCCTTGCAAAACTGCCTGCTGTCATTTACTCTTCAAAGCCTCTGCATAGCTACTATATGTCTTCTGGTGGACTTATTGCATCTTATTAATCAACCCTAGAAGCCAATCTTATCTTATCTCTTTTTTTGGAACTTTGTAACTGATTTAGAAATAAAAAATTTAAAAATTCTCAACTTTGGATATGATTTCAGTGTAGAATTAACATATACACTTTTCTGTAATCCACTCATGTTACAGGGCTTTTTGACACAGAACGGTGTGCAGAAAGTTAGACACATGGCTTGGAAGGAGGGAAAATGGTTAAAAGCACTTGCAAAGGACCCAGGTTCAGTTCCTAGAACCCAAGGGCAGCTCACAAATGTCTGTAACTCTGATGCCTTCTTCGGGCCTCTGTGGGTACCAGACATGCATGTGGTAGACAGGCATTCATGCAAACATTTAAACACATAAAATCTCTTAGTCCTTTCAAAATGTAATTTTTATATAAATTCAATGGCATCCACTCAGAACACACGCCATCATGTCCCATCTTTTTTTCCCTTGTATTTATTCTGGAGATTGAATTCATGTTCTCAAATGTGATAGAGCGAACTATCTGTTCAGTCCCTAAAGGGAACTTATTAGTCCTCATTATAGCACATATATTAGCGTAGTAGGCACTCCACTACTTTTAAATTAATTTTAAGTAAACAGCATTTTCAAATGGTTATTTTCATTCATTCTTTCTTTTTTATTTTGTGCTGGAGACTGAATACTGAATCTATGTCCACCCACTTACTAGGCAAGTACGCTAATCACAAAGATAAGCCCCCAACTTTTCTTTTCTTACATATTTTATATACTTGGCCATACTTTGGTACTGTGAGAACACATCAAGGTGCCACAAAAACAGGGATTTAAAAGCACTACGATTTTCTGATTTTATTCTCATTTTATTTTAAAGTTCCAAAAAGAAATGAGCTTGTCCAACATTAGTTTCTCTTGAGAAGGCTGCAATGTTTTACTAACTTTCATTTCTATATTACTTTCCTGGATGTTTTCTTTTTGAGACTGTGATAAATGGCTAACAAACGTGACATAGTTTTAATATCAAGTAACACCTTTAGGAACTTTGGAATTGTGGAAACATCAAAAGTAGTTATATGTGCATACTGTACTGTAAACAGCCCCACATGTCACCAATAATTAGCACATTTTACAATCAAGAAATAAGTGAGTCTGAGGTGAGAACTAGGTTAAACTGACCCCATCTGAAGTGTCTCAGGCCCCAAATTAAAAAAAAAAATGGGTACCATGGTATAGTTAGATAATACTTAGCACACAGCAGTAAAAGAAATGGAGACAACCAGAAGGTGGCAGAATGGGGCTATGTAGAATTCAAATTCAAATCTACAAAATTCTTTTGTCATTTCTGTAGGTTTGGACAACAGATGAGAAACACAATTTTAGACCCTTACCCAGATGATGTGCTAGGAATACACAAGAGCATTATTTCATGCACACAAATCAGGTTATGAAACTCCCACACAGACCATCCTATCGGAAGACTAATCTCCATTTTCCTGCTCCCAGAAACCTACTTATGCAACACTAAGCAAAATAAAGCCCTCTCACATCCTTCATGCCATTCCTATATTACATCTGAATTCACTGAAAATTCCCTGGGGAATTACTACAAATGTTATGCCACTTAACACATTTTATTTGGTAAGGTTGATAGCAATTACGACAACAGCAAGGTAAAACCCTTTATAAAAGTTCATAATACTATTAAGAAAAGTGTATATCAACTGTTTAATAAGGTCAACTATATTTTTCTTCAAATACCACTTGACTGTTTACAACAGATCTGTATGTCTTTGCATTGTTGGTTCTTACTACAGGGCCTAGAACACGAAAAAACACTAGAAGGTTTTGCTCAGTCAGGTACAACATCAAGTGAAAACTAAGACTGAAAACCACTGAACAGGTACATAAGACACCAGCGTGTATTAAAGTAGTTCACCTTATTTTTTCATCTGAAAAGAAAACAGAGGTGCTAACAGCTCTCAGGTAGGGATGGCACCACCTAGAGACGAACTGGGAGAATTATAACTAGATCTGCCAATAGCAGCCAATTTACATAAGAAGGCCAGATAAAAGGGTCCCGGAGAAACACTTAGTCCAGGGCTGTGGTAGTCTGAATGGAATTGGACCCCATAAACTCATAGGGAATGGCACTATTAGGAGGAGTGGTCCTGTTGGAATAGGTGCAGCCTTGTTTGAGGAAGTGTGTCACTATGGGTGTGGGCTTTGAGGCCTCATATCAGCTCAAGCCACTGTTTCAGATCACTTCCTGTTGCCTGTGGGACCAAGACATAAGCACTCTCAACTCTTTCCCCAGCACCATGTCTGCCTGCATGATGCCATGTCTCACCATTACAATAATGAACTAAACCTTTGAACTGTAAGTGAGCCATCGCCATTAAATGTTTTCCTTTACAAGAGTTGCCATGGTCATGGGAGTTTTTTCACAGAAATAGAAACCCTAAATAAGACAGGGTGGTTTGAGGTTTGCAGCAATATTCAGGGGAACAGGTGCTTCGTCAGGTCTCATATGAGGGTTCGAAAGAGCAGCAGTGACCTCCAGAGCCGCAGGAGGCTGGGACTGTTTTAGTGGTGAAATCTAAGAGTTGGGAGGGAGCGGCCCACAGGCAGTCCTAGAGAGAGACCCCTGTGTAATGTGAAGTATAGAAAGAGAAGGGGGCAGCCAGAGGAGAGGCCATGTCCAGGAAGATGACAGAAACCCTGGTGCAGAGCAGACTGAAGGAGAAACTTCAGGTCTCCTCTAACTCTAGCACTGTGTTAGAAAGGAGTTAACAATGGTACAACTTCTTTGACTGCACTTCCTCTCCTCACTGCCCTTTCTTTCAGGTGTATAGGGAACAGCTGAAGCATTCTGGGGGAAACTGCAGAGGAAGAGGCATCTCTAACTAAGGAGATGCTTTGGAAATGCTGATGAAAAGGATAAATTATCCAATCATGGTCTTGACCTCTTTGCTCCTATTCTTATTCCCCCACTCTTCAACTGGATTTTAGGAGCTCAGCCCAGCACTAGGCTGCTGATCTCTGCTTCTGTCTCCATCAGTTTCTGGATGAAAGTTCTATGGTGACATTTAAGATAGTCATCAAACTGACTACAGGGCAAGGCCAGTTTGGGTACCCTCTCCACTACTGCTTAGGGTCTTAGCTGGGGTCATCCTTGTGGATTCCTGGAAATTTCTATAGTGACAGGTTTCTTGCTAGCCCCATAATGGTTCTCTCAATCAGAGTATCTCTTTCCTTGCTCTCTGTCTTTCCACCATCTCAACTATCTTATTCCTTCAAGCTCTCCTCCCCTTCCCCTTCTTCCCTCTTTTTTCGCCCTCCCTTCTCTCCCTATTCCATGCTCCCAATATTGTCAGGAATCTTGTCTATTTCCCCTTCCCAGGGACAGATTTTGTGTGTGTGTGTGTGTGTGTGTGTGTGTGCACACGCGCACATGTGCATGTGTATGATTTTCTTAGGGTTTACCTTGTTACTTAGCTTCTCTAGTGTCGTGGACTATAGGGTGTTATCCTTTGCTTTATGGCTAGTATCCACTTATGAGTGAGTACATACCATGCTCATCTTTCTGGGTCTGGGTTACCTCACTCAGGATAGTTTTTTCTAGTTCCATTGCTTTGCATGCAAATTTCAAGATTTTTTTTTAACCACTGAGTAGTACTACATTGTGTAAATGTACTACATTTTCTTTATCCATTCTTCAGTTGAGGGGCATTTAGGTTGTTTTCAGGAAGACCGATACTGTTTGTTATGACGATATTTGTATCAACTCGTGTACAGGTTGTAGTATGATTGAGCATCCTTTGGGCATATGCCCAAGAGTGGTATTGCTGGGTCCTGAGGTAGGTTGAGTCCCAATGTTCTGAGAAAATACCATACTGATTTCCAGAGTGGTTTTCAAGTTTGCACTTCCACCAGCATAAGCTATCATTGGTGTTTTTGATCTTAACCATTCTGACTGGTATAAGAGGATACCTCTGGGTCATTTTTATTTGCATTTCCCTGATAGCTAAGTGTCTTTCTGCCATTTGAGATTCTTCTATTGAGAATTCTGTTTAGATCTGTACCTCATTTTCAATTGGATTATTTGGAATTTTAATGTCTTGAGTTCTTTCTTGAGTTCTTTTATATTTTAGAGATCAGTCCTCTGTCTGCTGTGGGGTTGGTGAAGAACTTTTCCCACTCAGTAGGCTGCCTTTTTGTCTTATTGACTGTTTTCTTTGTTTTACAGAAGCTTCTCAGTTTCAAGAGGTCCCATTTATATATTGTTTCTCTCAGTATCTGTGCTACTGGGGTTATATTTAGGAAGTAGTACCCTCTACCCATGCATTCAAGGCTACTTACCACTTTCTCTTCGGTCAAGTTCAGTGTGGCTGAACTTATGTTGAGGTCTTTAATCAATTTGGACTTGAGTTTTGTGCGTGGTGATAACTATGGATCTATTTGCAATTTTAGACATGTTTACATTCAGTTACTCCAGCACTATTTGTTGAAGATGTTTTCTTTTATCTATTGTATAATTTTAGCTTCTTTGTCAAAAATGACGTGTTCATAGGCATGTGGATTAATATCCAGGTCTTTGATTTTATTCCATTGGTCGAACTGTCTGTTTTTATGCCAATACCAAGCTGTTTTCATTACTGTAGCTCTATAATAGAGCTTGATGTCAGGAATGATGATGCCTCCGGAAGTTCCTTAACTGAACATGACTGTTTAGGTTATCCTAGATTTTCTTTTTCCATAAGAAGCTGAGTATTGTTCTTTCAAGGTCTGTGAAGAATTGTGTTGGGATTTTGATGGGAATTGCATTGAATCTGTAGACTGTTTTTGGTAGGACTGCCATTATTATGTTGATCCTACCTATCCAACAGCATGGAAGATTGTTTAATTTTCTGATATCTTCTTCAATTTATTTCTTCAAAGATTTAAATTTCTTATTAAACAGGTCTTTCACTTCTTTGGTTAGTGTTACCCCAAGATATTTTATGTTAGTTATGGCTATTGTGAATGGTGATGTTTCTCTGATTTCTTTCTCAGTTTCTTTATCATTTGTATATAGAAGGATTACTGATTTTTTTTTGAGTTAATCTTGTATACTGCCCATTACTGAAGGTGTTTATCAGCTGTAGGAGTTCCCTTGTAGAATTTTTGGGGTCACTTATGTATATTATCTTATCATCTACAAATAGCAAAAGTTTGATTTCTTCCTTTCCAATTTGCATCCCCTTGATCTCCTTATGCTGTCTTATTGCTCTAGCTAGAACTTCAAGAACTATACTGAATAGATATGAAGAGAGTGGACAGCCTTGTCTTGTTCTTGATTTTAGTGGAATCACTTTGAGTTTCTCTCCATTTAATTTGATGTTGGCTGCCAGCTTGCGTATATTGCTTTACAAATGGATGGAACTAAAAAGAACTATCCTGAGTGCAGTAACCCAGACCCAGAAAGATGAGCGTGATATGTACTCCTTATAAATGGATGCCTGTAAAGCAAAGTATAATGTGCCACTAGTCCACAACCCCGGAGAAGTGTCAAGAACCCTAAGAGAAACATACTAGATTTTCCTGGGAAGGGGAAATAGACAAGATCTCCTGAGAAAATTGGGAGAGTAGAGGTGGGAGAGAAAGGAGGGGTGAAGGAGAGGAGGAAGGGAAAAGTGAAGGGTGGGAGGAAAACTTGTGGGAACAAGATGGTCAAGATGGGGGAAGGACAGAGAGGGAGAGCAAGGAAAGACATATCTTGATTGAGGGAGTCATTATTACGCTAGGAAGAAACCTGGCACTAGAGAAATTCCCAGGAATCCACAAGGATGACCTCAGCTAAGAACCTAAGCAATAGTGGAGAGGGTGCCCAAGTTGGCCTTGAACTAGTCAGATTGATGATTACCTTAAATGTCCCCATAGAACCTTCATCCAGCAACTGATGGAAGCAGAGGCTGACATCCACAGCATAGCACTGAGCTGAGCTCTCAAAGTCCAGTTGAAGAGTGGGAGGAGTGAGAAGACGAGTGAAGAGGTCAAGACCATGATGGGGACACCCACTGAAACAGTTTACCTGAGCTAATGGGAGTCATTAGACTTGGGCCTGACAGTGAGGAAACCAGCATAGACCCAAACAAGGCCCTCTGAATGTGATAGACAGTTGTATGGCTGGGGCAGATTGACAGTGCGGCCAGGATTTTTCCCTACTGCTTTAACTGGAGTTTTGCAACCCATTCTCTTCGGATGAATATCTTGCTCAACCTAGATACAGTGGAAAAGGCCTTGGTTCCGCTTTAAAGCAATGTGGTAGACTTTGTTGACACCCCCCCATGGAAAGCCTTACCCTCTCTGAGGAGTGGATGGGGGAAAATGGAGGGAGCAGGAGAAGGGGAGGGAGTGGGAACTGAAATTGGTATGTAAAATGAGAAAATATAGTTTTTTAAAATAAATAAATAAAAGTTAATTATAAGAAGCTTGCAGATCATATCAAAGTATTAAGCAGGGGCATTCCAAACAGAATGCACACTTGGTACATAGTCAATTTAAGAAAAGTAATATGAACATGTTAGGAAAACATCTTTTTTTTGATAACAGACACAGATGACTAACAATGATAAAGACACACCAACCTCAATAGTCAGTAGGAGAACAACAAAGATAAAGGATTAATAAACACCATAATTCAAAATTAATTTAATACTAGTTATTACCAAGAAAGCCTGACATGCTCTGAAATCTTGACGCTCACATAAGAAAGAAGCTTACCAAGGAGCAGAGACCAGTGCTGTTTCTTCATCTGCTAACATGCACATGGGGACTACAGGGTGGAGATGCGAATGGCAGACCTCACAACTCTATCATAGAGTTAGCTATAGAGTAAGAGATTCTAAGAATTATATTACTTCATGCACTGCTAAGGAAAAACAAAGTCTAGTTAGTGACTATGACATGCTTTTTAGAGTCATTCACTGAGAGCTCTCTAGACTTTGATATAACTTTTTCTATTGCTCTTGAACATACATACAAAGAAAAAAACATTAAACAAAAAACACTAAAGAACTCCCCAAGCCCCTTTACATACAGAATCTACCTCTGACTCATTCTGTGGCTTGGTCATTACAGAGTTCTTATATCATCATTTATTATCTTTCACGATGTAAAACTATTATAGATATTCAATGCTGAAGTATTTCTTGCAGGGCTTTATTACCACTTCATTTATTTTCTTCCTAGCTGGAGATGCTGATTCAGTATCGGTGTATACAACAGTAACAAGTCTGTCACAGCTTTCTGGCTGACCATACCAATAAAACCCTGAGGTTTAGAAAGCAGTCTAATATCAAACACCTAATGTTTAAAAACTTATGCATGTTAGAGTCACTGGAATATAGCACCAAGTTCACTTATCCACTGAAAACAATGTTTTCTGCTCTGTAATTCTGGGCTCTGACATTTTATAAAGCTGAGTCCTCAGAAGAGATGGCATCTTTCAAAGAGACATAATAAATTCTTTGACACAAAGCTGGGAGTGCTACCTAGGTGTTCTGGATGCCCCCACTTCACTGAAATAGTGGGCAAGAAGAGTTCCTATTTGGGGTGACTCTGCAGTGAGGCACTGTTGGTGCCTCCTGCAGGAGATGTGGCACACGCTGTTGACCCAGGCAACCTTGAGTAGCGTCGGTAATTTCCGTAAGGATGACAAAAACAGATAGATGAATTCAGCAATCCAACAGGAACAACCAAGGTCCAAATTGTAAGTAAAAGCAGCATGTTCAGTAGATAGTGATATTTTACATCTTAATTTTCACTGTTTCCCAGGCTGGCAATATACATTGAGATCTGTTCTTAAGATGCTGGGCAAAGGCAAAGAGGTGCAGCTCCCAATCGACCACATGACAGGCCTACACACTTGATGCTCACCACATGCTTACTTCAAATGGTTTCTACTTAAGATGGGTTTATCAGGAAGCACTACCAGACTCTCGATGACTTAAAAGTACCTGTCTGAACTACTACCATGGCGAAGCACCTTCTATCTTTATACACTGTTGAAGGGAACATGGGATCAATGATAAAGTTATAAACACAACAGCAATTCCTAAACTAGATGACTATATATTAGCTACCCACAAGTAGTCCCTTCTCAGTTTTATGTGTCTGTACATATGTGTTTGTTTCTATAAACACCAATTTCCTTTTCTTCTTCCCTCAGTAATTTTACATAAGGTATGATTATGGAAGTTTTACCTTTACAATCCAGAACCAGAACTGCAAGAAATCACGGTGAGCACCATGAGGAAATGACGTGAGCAAACATCTAGAGACTGACAGAGGGACTGGTGGTATCTGAGGCGTCTCCATTTGGTTCAAAGTTGTGTTTTCATTTATATGAACAAGGGTAGCATATCTGAGGTGGAGCATACAGTGAATGCCCTTGCTGGGGACCAGCGGCAGAAAGATGTAAATCGGTAAGGAATAGACCACACTGGAAGCCACAGAGGGGCTCACCCCACACCTTTCCCTTCTCCTCTGATGGCAGAAGAGGGAAAGCTAAAAAGTGCATTTCCTGGACTCTCTATTGCTGAAGTTTGAGTTACAAATTAAGGCACCTACTATGAGCATTTCTATACAGTCTACAGCACTTCTGTTAGCAGGCAGCAGTGCGTGAGGTACTTTAGCTCTGCTTTCTGAGTACCACCAGAAAAAGTCAGATTAGTATTTTAAGACAAAGATGACAGAGGCAGAGACAAAGGCAGACATAAGTATAATTACAGTATTTGAGATCCTGGGTATTGTGATGCCTAAAGTCACTCTTAGTACTGCTGCTCTCAAGTTACTGAAAATTATTTTCTCTCTGCTTTTTTTTTTTAAGACAAGACCTTATTATGTAACAAATTGGCCTTGAACTTGTGGTTCACCTCCTACCTCCTAATGATAGGAATACAGGTGCTTCCCAGCACAGTCTGTTCCACTCACTTGAACTTGGCTTCTGCATCTTGAAATGAAAACAACAAAAACCATGATTCTAAACCCAAGAATTATTTAGGTGATTCTATTTTATATGTATTAACTGTTTGCTATTGATAAGCCTATTTTTAAGTTATGGGGGAAAAAGCCTACCTCACTTTTTTCAACCAAAGAAATGTGCATTATGGATGGTTTGAGATCACTCATGAAGACAGCCAACAGATCATGCTGTGAGTGAGAAAGAACAGAGGGAGGCAAGGGTTTCAGAAACGGCCACAGACAGTCAGACTCAAGACCACTGACATTACACCCTGATGATGAAACATAATGATCCCTAAGATCTATGTCCAGCGGAGTCCCAGATTCTTTAACTGTAGTCGCTGCCAGTATCTTCTGCTGTCAGTGACCTTGACAGACATTCCTGCTGCTCTGGAAACAAACAGACTTTAGGGACCAATGTATGTTATTACAAGGCTTCATCCTCAGTATGCAAACAATTCATGGCAAGGAATAACCATAATAATGATGGAATTCTAATTATATATAGAATTAAAATACATGTAAAAATACAGCTAAGATTAAAGAAATGGGTGACCAATAGTGTGACATTGCTGTTAGTACTCACTGGAACTTATAAAGTAATACTCTTACAAGACAGTGTATTAAGTCATGGACAAATACAACGTCTAGAGAAACGGAGAAGAGCAAAACTTAGAACCAACACGTGAACAAAGTGCTGACCAGGAAGCTAGGAAACAAAGAGAATGAGATGTATGGCAAAACCCACAGGAAACAAGTAGCAAGCATAAAACCAGACATATTAGCAAGTACCTCAGTCTATAAAGAAACTACATCAGAAAATAAAAGTTGTCAGAGTTGATTAGTAAAACCTCAATTATTCTAGTGAAGTCCTTCCATATAAGCATTGAAAAGTTTAAAGATTATTAAGAAAGTATGTCATACATATGATAGTAAGAAATAATGAATGAAAAAACTAATGCCTGACAAACTAAAGGAAGTTTTATAAAGATATAAAGTAACTATAAAAGGAAACAATCCTAAAATTAGCATCTTGAAGTACAGAATTTATGTATTTAAAATGAAATTTGGCTGACTGGAAAAAAAACACACAGATCCATTGAGATGCTTTAAATACTTAGCTATAACTAACAGATTAAAAAATAATCAATAAAAATAAGCAATACTGACCCACATAGTGACCAATTTTCTCTAAAACTGTGTGATGTTTGAGGATTGAGAGAACACTGTAAGTAGCAAGTACAGCAAATATACTGTCATAGGTCGTATTTCTGACCTGCATGATATGCCATGCCTTTCCTCTCATGATGAACTCCATCCATCTGGAACCTTTGGAACAGCTGCTAGATTCACCCATGCACTCCCAGAGGAGTTCAATGAAATATGAAATAGCGAGTGTCTAGCTACAACTCCATAATGCAATCTCCCCTGACAAGGGCACAAATGCCCAGTATAACATGGGTCAGCTGACACCCATGAAGACAGAGAAATGCAGACAGAGCACAGTGATGTGTGCAATCTCAGAGGTTTACATCTATGAAACAGAACTTCCTTTAAGTTTAATAACATATAGAAGAAGCAAGTGACCACCCCTAGTCAGAGGGTGCAGATGGAGGAGGCTTGATTGTTGGGGGAGGCTGCTTGTCCTTTCCCAGCTGCCCAGACCACGAAATAATCACTCAGAAACTATATCATTTGCAATACTGTTTGGCCAATAGCTTAAGCGTATTGCCAGCTAGCTCTTTCATCCTAAACTAACACATCTCCATTAATCTGTCTATTGCCACATGGCTGCGGCTTACCAGGTAAAGTTCCCTCCCTGGAATCTGTCTCCTGTGGTGGCTACATGTGTTCTCCTTGACTCTACCTTTTTTCTCCCAGCATTCAGTTTAGTTTTCCTGCCTAGCTCTATTCTGCTAAGCCAATGGCCAAAACAGCTTTATTCATTAACCAATAAAAGCAACACATATACAGAAGGATGTCCCATATCACTTGATGTCTCAGAGTGGATTTGTGACAGTGCTTTAAGAACCCATGTGAAAAACTTATGTCAATGGCTTCTGTACTATTTATGCTAAAATGAAGACAGGATACAGACTATTGTGGCACGAACTGAAAACCACAAGTCTCAGCGTAAACAAGCTTCTAGAATGGTTACTGGAGGTCAGCATAGACATTCATCACAATCACACTACCTACAGCCCAAGTAGCTGGATTCTGGGTCATTATCATGAAGATGGTAATTTTAGTCATAAAGGGGTATGGGATTCAATAAGTGATTTTAATGAAGCCCAAACTACTGAGAAGGTTTTTTTTTAAGTCATAGAGTGCAAAATGTCGACTATGTAGGCATCTCTAGTATGCAAAAAGGATTCAACTGGGTATGGTCATACAGTGGGTAAGTGACTTATAAACAATGAGTCACATCTTCCTAGTTAACAAAGCTAACAGGTCCAGGTCTCCTAGGACTCAGCTGCTTTCCCTGAGACTCCTTGCTTTCTGATGCTCTGTGCCCTCCTCCTTCTCTACAGCAGCCTTCTGCAGGCTGTTTCCACCAAAGAAAAGGAATCAGATGGTCATCCAGTATCCAGAAGCTCCTCTTTCAATGCTTTTCCTGAGCAGGTAAGGGCAATGACCTGCTTCCTGCTGGCACTGAGGATTACGTCCATGTAAGAAATCAACAGAGAAACATCAAGAAGATCCTCATTACTGACCAAGGACTGCTGACAATTAAAATAAAAAGAAACTAGTGAAGGCGTTGAAGGAAATTTGCCTGCAATGGAATTGTAATTGAGCATCGACAAATGGAAATCAACTTCAAGGGTGACCAGTCTAAGAACATATGTCAGCTCCTGACAGACTGGGCAGGCTAAGCATGCCCAGCTGGAGGTACATGGGTTTTAAGAGCCATCACACTCTGAAGCTTAAGTGATGATTTTCTTGTAATGAGTAGAGTTTCCCTTCTGTCATTTGTCACAGGCTTAAAACTCTCACAGTTTGTGTAATGCAATGGAGTAACTTTTAACATGGACTAGTCTAACTCTATCATGCAATAAACTGAAAAGAGCTATTAAAAACAAGTTAACATCGTCTAGCATCGTAGGATAGATGCTGTTGAAACTACAGTGAAGTCTTGATTTTGTGTGTTCTCTGCCTTGTCATTTTGTTATCACTATATGTGATGAATATTAAAAAAACTGTTACATTTAATGTTAAATCAATCTACTAGGTCATTTTATTGTTTAGATTTCCAGCCATGACAACGTATTACTGTTTTGTAGACATCATCTACTTAGAACTTCTGGCTCTTTACTGACCCATCAGCTGCTGAAGAGGCCACATTACAAGCTGTCATTTGTGTACTGGACGACACTCTTCCTTCTCCCTCTGACTGCTGAGAGCATTTACAGCAGCAGCTTCAATCCGTGGGTCCTGACCCCCTTGGGGTCATATATCAGATATTTACATTACAATCCATTAGAGAAGCAAATACAGCTATGAAGTAGCAATGAAATAATTTTCTGGTTGGGGATTGGCACAACATGAGGAATTGTATTAAAATCACAGCATTGGTAAAGTTGAAAACCACAAGTTTATAGTATCCCATAACTAGTTTCAGATATTTGGATTAGGGCTTTTTGGATCCATTTTGGGAAGCAAAAGAAGTTTTCTGGAAATTCCAAGGCAGCAGCTTCTCTGGGGACTTGTTTTTAAATCCAAGGCTTGAACCACATCCCGTGCACATGAACATTTTCATTCCATCACTGTATCTTCCATTGTAGCCACAGATATTGGCGGTTTTAGAAGAGGTTTGCCCATCTGCATTTCTATTTAATATTCAAAATATGGTGTAGATAATGCAGATGTTGAAGGGATGGGTATCTGCGCTGTAATGCTCTCTAGCAGGGTTGCTCTATCAGCAGATGGATCCAACAGCTACGCACTCACACAGCTGAAATGGACCAAGGTGAAAGGCGGACTCCTGGGCAGTAACTTAGAAGATGCTTGTGCTTTCTTGTAAAATGGCTTTACAACTCGCTCCAAATTCTTTTTCCTCCATCAGCCCGCTTGCAATGGACTCATAGTAACTGTGTTACGGCAACCTTCCCAGGTATACTGGTAAGTATGTGTGTGATCTCAGAATGGACAGGTAGCACAGAAAGACGTATAACAACCCGGTAATGGTGGGTTCATTTATACTGCTTACAACTTCTGTAGTAGACCTCGGGGAAGGTCAGGTATTTTTGGTTTGTTGGTTTTTTTTTGTTTTTTAAGTAGTGTCTTTCTACCTGTTCTCAAATACAAATCAAAACAGAATGGAGCTTTGCTTCAGCTTTGATTTTGCTCAGCAATCCAGTCAAGTAGTTTGTTTGTAAAGGAAAGTTGTGTAAGCATTTTTATTTAAAATAAAATAGGTTTGTATTACAAAGCACACATACTGATACTGTTTCTGCCCCACAGATCACATCGTCCAGTAAAAACGAGAAAAACAAAGCAGACAGACCACTGCGGGCTGTTCAGGAATCCCACACTCTTCCATGCTGCAGATACAGGTGTAACATGTAAAACAGAACACAACAGACCACTGCAGGCAGGAATCCTGCAATCTTCGCTATATAAATGCCCATTTTAATTTCCGCCCTAGTACCAACGGCCAGGCCCACGTGTCCTATACCTCATCATTAACAGTTATAAGTAGCTGCTGTCTTCTGGCATGAGGACAAGAATCAAGTCTCACTTTTATTTGCAACTACACTTTGCACAGTGCCTGGAATGAAGTAGACAGCATTGACTGAGGATGATCAGAGGAATGAATGGATGACAGATACATGCATATTTCTTGTGTAAGTCTGAGTTGCAGGGTGACTTATCTCAGAACTACAGCTGAAGATAAAACATAATCTCCCCTATTAACATACGTGACACCTGCTGTACCTGGAAGCTAAATTGGTATTCAAGGAACTCAATTACCAGCAAAGCCAGTCCCTATAGAAGTTAAGAAATACCTGGACTAACACACATTTTCAAATGTGTGGCTAACATAGAGTCTCCTGCTGCTATATGGTCACCTACTAAAAAAGAATGGCAAACTTTACAAAGTGAGACTATAAAATAGTTAAATCTCTAACAGTTTCTTAATTTTTGAGGTTGAAATCTACATGGAAAAGACAGGTTTGCCATAAACTTTCAGACTAAAATTCAACAGTTACCTTAAAAGAAACGGAAGTTTCAGAAGTCACCAAAGAGACAGCATGTGAATCTCTAACATGACCATAGGTGTGATACTCATATCAAGCAGCAACAAACCTGATAAAAGACGCTGAGGCAAAACTAATTTCAACTAAGCTACTGCAGTAATTCAATTGGTGATTTTCTGTCTTTAAAAGAATCCCAAATCTAACTCAAAAAAAAAATTACTCAGACATAGAGCAGTAAATCTAACTGACAACATAATGCCTAAGTCTTTCATCATACAAGCTACAGAAAAGCAACTCACTGCCTGCACCCCATACACTAAAGGATGCTAGAGCTAAAGGACCAAATCAAGGCCAACGATTTACTTTCAGAACCTACATTTTATGACATCGCTCTCCTTGACTTCTAAGTCTTTAACAATTGTTTCTAGGATCAAATTCTGAGTTTTCCTGTGAGGTGGCCTCTGTCCTTTCTTTGGTTCTTTCATTATACAATCTCTCACCAACCCCAAGCTCTACCATTTAGTTATAGCAGACAATTTACTTCCTAATCTTGACATTATGCTGTTCTTCTCCTTTGAATTTCTTCTATAATCCCTCTCCTGGATGTTTCCCATTTTCAGTATCCCACTATGGGACCATCTCTTTGAAAGTTTTTTTTTTTTTTAAATCTCATCTACGTCATCCCTTGGCTCTCCTATAAACCGTTTATGAAATAATATTTTGTTGTTGCTTTATATCTTTCCTTTAGAGCATATAACCAGTCCTCATTCTTACAGTCTCACATATACTCTAACACACACTGGCTCATCTCTGTGTGCTGAATAAACGAACAGAGGGACAAGGAAAGACACTCTGTACAGTACTGTATACCATGATTTAAGTCAGGCTAGCCTTTAATTCATGATTCTCCTGCCCCAGCCTATTTATGATGGCATGACAGGTGTGTGCCACCACTTCACTTACTCTTGGAGGAGTGTGCATGAGCGTGATATGTGTGTGAGTATGGCTATACATAGTATATACATACTAACAAAGCTGTTAGTCTTTGATGTCTATTCCTTGTTGGAATAGGGTCTCTGTCATTTGTAGCAGAGTACAGCAGACTAGCTAAACTGAAACTTCCAGAGATTTTCCTGTCTTGGCCTCCCCTCTCACCAAAAAGCACTGAGATTACACACACGCACTACTGTGCCGGCTTCCCATGAGTTCTGATGATATGAGATCAGTTCCTCATGCTTGCCCACTGGGCCAACTCTCCAAACCTAGCATGTTTTTAAAGAAAGATTAAATGCAGTAAATAATACAGTACTGATGTACATATATTTATCTTCTATAAATTCTGTATTTTTCTATTTAAAATAAGTTTTCACTAAAAATTTATGATATATTTACCTGAAAAAATTTGGCCGCAAATCTATAGTAGCATTTAGTAGTATTTGCCTATGTTTTTAGTCTTGTAAATTATGTAATGATTGCTTTATTTTGTTAATTCAATTAAGTATCAACAGTAACTGTGATAAACTTGTAACTGTCTGTGAGGACTTAACAGCTTACCTAGACTCTTCCTAAGGCTGCCTCTGCCCCTCAGCCATGGCTGACTTTTCTAAGCTGGCTCCTATGCTTCTCAATCATCCTGCTGCCAGCAATGGGAACAACAATCTGTCAATGTCCTGTGTGGAGGAGCCTGAGCAGAAGAGGAGGAAAAATCATTCCCAAACAGGAGACTGTTTTAAAGAGTAATCTGCAAAAATAAAAACTGAGAACTAAGTGAGATCATGTGACTATCAATGAAACTTGAGTTCAGTAGTTTGACTTTTTCTTTAAGTCCAGGGAAGACTATTCCCAGCATCTCTGCCAATATGGACAAATAATCTACTTCTAATTACCCTTTAAAGCTGGTCTGATAAAGAACAAGTTCTAAGATGTAAGCAAGATGCAAGAGAACACTAAATTCATTTCTTCTCAACATTTGATCCTAAAAAATTTCAACCAAACTATACTTTCTTATATTTATGACTAAGTCCCAACAAAAGGAACTTAAGGTAAGTTTATGAGCATATGCAAACTACTAAACCATAATTTGTTCACCAACTTTGTAAATTGTTACTTAGAAGAAATGTTGATGCTTTTGAGAAAACATAAATCTAGAATTTTGTTTCTGTAAATATACTCAAGATTATCAAATTATCAAAATCATAGGAAGAAGGGCTAGCATTTTTATTATATGTAAAGACAGCTCTGTCAAAACATGGCTGTCAATATAGCAAACACCAAGCAGACAGGCCCAAGGTAAAATCTCAGTTCTTCAGTGGCAGCAGTTGCATTTCAAGTTCTTGGTAGCTACAACTGGGCAGAAACCACTTCACTTAACAGCCTAAGTGGAGAGCCTGTCTAGCATCATAGCAGCTGGGTTATATAAACTATTGGAAATCACAGAAGGTGCAAAACTCTAAACACATTAATAATAGCAATGCAAGTTTAAATGACGTTTTGGCTTGCTAACTAACAGTAGAGAAAGTACACATTTAGAAATGAGTAATAAAAAATACAGCAACAAAGTATCTACAGGTATAATGTTATATATGGTTAACTTGGCATTTTTACCACATTGAAAATGAAATACCTGCAAGGTAATTTAGCCCTTCATTTTACAGATGATGACATGAATCCAGAGATTGGGACAGGAAAGATAATCTTTCTTATTTCAGACAGGTAGAAGATCCAAATAAATCATTGAAAGCAACCACAATGAGATATAATTGATAAACTGAAGCAAAGTGTGACCTATTCTGTGGGTCCTGAATTTGACTTTGCACTGGATACCCAGAAAGCTCAACATAAGCCCTTGGGATCAGAGGTTCTGACATCAGCTTTCCTAAGTTCAAATGTCATTTCTTGATTAGCTACTATGCAAACTTAAACAAGTTACTCATCACTTCTTTACCCAGTTTTGAAAATGAGGCATTATTAGAACCCATCACAGCATTTTAAAGAATATGTATGGCAGTGCAAAGCACCTAGAGAAGCAGGCACACACTACTTCTCAAAAATAGTAACAAGTTTGCATCTGTTGAACCTTTTCTGCTAATGGCTGTCTTTGATCAATTTCTATTGTCTCTTAGGGTCATTGTTCTCTTCCTCTTTCTTTTGAGGCAAGGTCTCACAACGCCACTATTGCTCACCTAAACTTGTTATGCAGAGTAGGCTGTCCTTGAACTCAGAGACCAGCCTGCCTCTGCCTCCCCAATGCTGAGACCAAAGGTGTGCACCACCTTCAAGGGCATTTCCAAAAAGATTATATAACCATTAGGCTACAGGGTGGCTTTCCTATGCCTAATCATGGAAAAATTAACATCCAAATTTCAAACAACAGTTTCACCCACAGACCTGAACGTCAGTGTGCAATACACAGATCCATAGGCAGCCTGTGATTGTAATATATTTTTTAAAAGATTAAAGAAAAGCATGGGTTTCTTTTATTATTAAGACTATGTGAGTAACATATTTAATTCAAATGAAAACAAGTCTTAAATTACGAGGATTGAAAACATCTCTGAGACTCTTGGCCTTCTGCTTCTAAAAGTTCATGATTCTGTGTATTAACTGATGTTTAAGTAAGTATACTCAAATTTTGAAGGGCATTTATTTCAAGAATAACTTTAAAAACACAGAAAAAAATATATAATGGCAAAAGTTGTTCTTTGAAGCATCCCAATTCTCTGAGGAACTCGAATTAATTTATCACTAGACGCTGTGGAGATCAGAACGGAGTCTTTTAATTTTAGGAGTATAGGGGGAAGGTTTTAATGAGGACAACATAAGCCCTGGATAGTCAAACCTAACAACAAAACAAACAAAAAAGTCAACAAAACAAAACATCAAAAAAGTCTTTCTCATCTATCTTTATGCCCAACTTCAGTCTTTGGGAGTATTTTTAGAACTAAGCTCTAGAATTACCTGTCTGTGGGAGGCTTATTCCTTGTCAAACCGCAAAATCTTACCTTCATATCTTTAATTAGCTTTTCAAATCAAATACTTCCCTACTGATAATTTTCTGAGCTCTAATTTTACTTTCAGAATGTTAGCACTTACATTTTAACTTTCAGCTGACCCTAGATAGTAAAATGTTAATATTTTGTCCAAAAGGTTTAAAACTAAACCCAAAACACTTGGTAAATAATCTGGAAGATGGACTGTCTAGTTATGCAGGATGTAGTCAGAGCATCCTGCTCTTTACTGTTGTTAATAGCATGACCTCAAACCCAACTTCCTCGGAAGTCTGGCACTTGAGCCTTGAGATGGGATGAATGCATAGATTCAGCTCTTAAGATCATGCATATTTCTAAAAGTTTATTCTGCTTATCAAGAGAAATTTAAATAATTATATTCAAATTTTGAGCCACAATATTTCTGGAGTAATTCATTTGAAAACTACACAGAATAGTTAGGTCCCCAATGATAAGACATGGTCAGTCATTAAGCTTTAAAACATAATGTGAAGTCTTTGCTACAGAAGACCATCAACACATGCCAGTTAACGCTGCTCCAAACAAAACCACTAAAGCTGATCCACAAATGTCTCATATGGTTTTCTGATGAAATAACATTTGGTATCTTCCTTCTTGACACTTCACAACTTTTTTTTTCAAACTATTATAATGATTTTCAGTTTCTATAAATAAACTTACACAAGATTTTGTCATAGCTACCAGTTTAAATTAACACTATCTAGGGGGACACTGGTTTGGAAGCTTCATAGCAGAAACGTATAGACTACAGGAGCATGGACTACTATTAAAAATACAAGAACCATACAAGCACTTGCTAAGAAAATCACTAGGCTGATTGAATGATCAAGCACATTTTCATAACACAACTAACACACATTGTACAAGAAGTAGAGAGAGCAATATCAAGCGGGCACAGAATTTGTCATTCTTCATCCTTCGTGAATCAGCTCGACTAGTCACTACACTTGCACAATTAATAAAAGAACATGGAAGTCCTGTTTCTACATTGGCTTGTCAATGTCTCCTTGTCAGAAGCTCACTAACAGTCTGTACGCTGTTCATGTAACTTTCTGGATTGAACCTTACTGATGGAACATAAAACAAATTCTGACTTTGTTGTTTACACAAAATGAATAGCTAGACCCCCTTCAGCCAATTCAATTCTGCTTTACTTACACAGAAGAAAAGCTGCCTGGTAGCCAATTATAAGGTTAGCTTGACTCCTCTGTTATAAACACAGGCACTATGGGAGATGCTATTTACACAAACATGAACTAGTTGTCATCCTTACTTCTAGCGCTGGGATGTCATTTACTTATGGCAATGTAACAAACAGCAAGTGACTTTAATTATTCAGAATCATAAAATTTAGTGTGTGTAACCCTACAATGGCACACAATTTTTACTTCACAACCTGTTACACTATGCGTGTACATGCATGTGCTTATATAGAAAACCATGCTGCCAAACGGAAATTCGATTTCCACGACCCCTTTGTCCTGAGATTTGGTGTAAAGTACCGAATGCGTTGCACTTCCAGCTCTCAGGACAAATCAACCCACCATGTCTGGAAGAACTTCAACTCTACAAGACCTTCTAGTTCTACAGCACCCTGACACATTTCTGACGTTCAGAGCAAAAGAAAGTCTGTTTCACTCCCCCCCAACCTCGAATGGATAAAGTTGCTGCTTGTGTTTATGTTTGCCATTTCTAATCTACGGGATGAAAGAAAGATCCTGGAACACGGAGGGTTAATGCCACCTTTGGAGACCCCCACACCGGCACTCACCTAGTGATAAGATTGGGATGGATTCAGGAGGTGGAGGAGAAAGAGCCAACTCAACCCCAAAGCACTACCTGTAGCTCCCTAAAAGAGGGTCAGGGTGTTGGGGGCGCTGGGAGAAGAGAGAAGAGCGAAAGACCGAAGGGTACGATCACAAAAGGGACTTCTTTTCAAGGACCATATTTGGGGAAGCGTTCCAGACTGTGGCAGTCCTCCTTGCTCTAGTAAGAAAGAGAATCACAGAGACCGCTCAGCCCTCCCTCCCTCTCTCCAATGAGTCCCGGCGCTTGGCCCTCACCCCTCAGGCCTTAGTGGGGGAGGGGACAGAGAAGAAGGCGGCCAGACTCCGGGGCTCCTGCAACTGCTAGGGGCGCCG
>LOEQ01000772.1:187848-199529 GCA_001685075.1 Bramus lutescens | reverse complement strand
TGGAGCGGTGACCAGTTGCTGGACTTGCGCTCGGAGGCCCGTCCCCAGGTAGCGGAGGGACATGGAAACCGTTAGCTTGGAAGAACTACGAATCCTTCCTCCGCGTGGCACCCGGTGCCCCAGACCCGGGCGGGGGGCACGGTGCCGGCGCTCGGTCTGCTCCAGCATCCGGGTGGCTTGGGTTCCGCACGCAAAGGCTGCTAACACTAGGGAGATCCTTCTGGGTGGTGGGAGGAACCTACTTGTGCCCCTCCGAGTCCTGCGGCCCCTGCTGATCCTCAGGTCAGCCTCAGCCAGGAAGGCCTGCTCTCCGCTTCCAACTGCCACTGGAGCTTCTTCCCTTCGCTCTTGTAGGTATTATCCCAACACACAGGTCCATCACGTATTTCTTGACAAGGTGATACCACCGATTTCCTAAGAGGAAATGTTACTAATTTTACACAAGTACTGTTATGTGCATCATCGCAGTTACCAACTTCAGGTGCAGATTTCAAAAGCGTACTCGTTTGTTGCGCTTTTCTGCATCTTAAGAGTCCTTGAATTTTCTGTGAGCTTATTAGATAATTACATACCCATCTAGTAGTTTTTGTTCTGTATTCTTTTGAGCTTTTCTATGTAAGCACACATTCCAAATTTAGAAAAGAAAGATTAACTTCTCAAAGGGCAGAGGCCATATAAATTTATTTTTTGTCTTTGTAGCCCCAAGCGCAGTTGGCGTTTAATGGCTGTTGATTTAAAAGTAAGCCGCGATTTCTCAGTATGTTTTTTGTTTTGTTACTGAATAAAGGCAGCTGTGACTGGAAGATGCCAAACAAATTCATCCTATTTCTTACTTTCAGTCACATTAAATTTGTTAACATGTACACCAGGCATATCGCATCCTAAGGGTCATACAGATAGTAACTAGTTTGTCCTAAGATCCCAATGAAAATGTAGCATTAACATCATGGTTTTACTTAAGATCCAGCTGGGGCAGAGACATTAAAGGACTTATCCTAGGTTGCACAGGTTTTACCTAATTAGAAGGATTTGAAATGAAGAAGGTAAAGACATACCATCTCAGAAATGCCAGATTGGTAATTATTTCAATTTAAAATGAATTGAAGAGGTCGACCCTCAGAAGAGACCGTTTGTCCCTTTTCATTATAGCAGCCTTACTGTTTTGGGAAGATAGCCTTTACATACAAAGGACAGAAAGTAAGGTTAATCACTGATACTACTAATTGGGGTCACAGTGAACTGAAATAAACTCTTGACATAATTCCCAAACATACCCCCATATATATATATATGATCTTTTAAGGACATCCCTGGAACTTACTAGTCCTTCCCAGATTTTGTATTTGTCTAAAGCAATATGAAAGCGCTATATTCATCACTTCTTTAGACTTCACTTTCTGTGAAGATCTCCAAGTACCTGGAAAGTTAGTAACATGCGCATTACTGTTGTCAGTCAGCTCTGGTATCTTCCTAGGTCCAACTAAAGAAGCCACACAGTTCTGAGGTGGGGTGGGTAAGAGTGTCTTATCCCTCTGATAGGCAGCTGGGCTCCACAGTGTGACTTGCTATACTGTAAATCAGACATTGGATGACGTGAATTACATTCCCTCCATATGAAATCCCACTGACTTGAAAAGGTAGAAGGATAATTACTTGGTGATATTTACTATTATTCCCTGAGTTTCCGTTAAATACAAATCAAATAACAATAATAAAGAGGCAAGTGGACCAGACATGCTGACCCACATTTTCAATCCCAGTCTAACGAAGCAGAGACAGTTCTCTGAGGTCAGCTTAGTCTACATAGTTTCAGGACAGCTAGAATTACAAAGATCCTGTCTCAGAAAGAGTGTACAGGAGGGAAGAAGGAGAACAAGAGAAAAGTGAACTACGTGATGTGAGGCTTGGTATTGGCATGCAGAGATCTCACACCCTTTTCCAGTTACATTTAGCTCTGTGGACGAGATACTTTGTTTTGCATACTTTAATGCAGTAACAAACCATGTGCAAACCAAATGTAATGCAAATTGTTCTGAGGAGGACCTTCCTAGACCCCTAGAAGGCTCCGCTGCCTCCATAATGTTGACTTTTAAAAACGTGTACATGCCTGAAGGAGAGCTTAAATGATATGAGTGTACACAATTTGTCTCTTCCCCAACCTTATTTTCAATCATAATTCTTTGATAAGAGAGAAGCTATCCATTTAGTGAATCATCCATTTGAAAAGGACATCCCTGACACCTCTTATAAACGCAGAGTCTTAAAAGACGGCTCATCAGGTAAAGCTACTACTCGGCAACCTTGAGGAGCAGATTTCTGTTTCTTGAGTCTGATTAAAAGTCAGGTGGGGGCTGGAGAGATAGCTGAGTGGTTAAAAGCACTGACTGTTTCTTCTTCCAGAGGACCAGGGTTCAATTCCCAGCTCCCACATGACAGCTCATGACTGTAGCTTCAGTTTCAGGTGACTGACACCTTTAAACAGACAGATAGGTGGTAGGCAAAGACTGCCTGTTCATTTCCCGGCTACTTATATCCAAATAATCATACAGAAACTATATTAATTACAACACTGTTTGGCCAATGACTCTAGCGTATTCCTAGCTAGCTCTTACATCTTGAATTAATCTATTTCTATTATTCTGTGTATCGCCCATGAGGCTGTGGCTTACCAGAAAGTTTCCCAGTGCTTCTTAGGCAGCTACATGGCATCTCTTTGACTCCGCCTACTTTCTCTCTATCTCTCTGGATTTCCCGCCTGGCTTTATTCTGCTCTGTCATAGACCCAAAACAGCTTCTTTATTAACCAATGGTAATAAAACATATTCACAGCATACAAAAATGAATCCCACATCAGACAGGCAGTCAAAACATTAGTGCACATGAAATATAAATAATTTAAAAAATGTATTCTTAAAAAATAAAGTCGGGTGGAGATGCTAGCTACCAGTACTGGAGATAGAGATAGAATCCTTAGAACAAGCTCACAGCCAGAGTAGAGTAGCCAGAGGGTAGGAACTATGAATCCCAGGTTCAGCAAAACACCCTACCTCATTACATAAGGTGGAAACGATGAAGGAAGGAAGACATATGACATCAATCTTGAGCCTTCACATGCATACATGTGTACACACACCTCCACACATAGGTGTGTCCCCATACATGTGTGTCCCATATGCATAAAAGGAAGTTATGTATACCCTAACTGACAATAAGTAGATCAAAAAAATGAGCTTTGCAAAACCAAACCAAAAAAAAAAGTCGTCTCCCTTCACTCTGTCTGGATAGGACAGTATATTATTTATTCATAATTGCAGAAAATATGATGGTCAATTTTGAACTTTTTGTCATTTTTCCTAGTGCTGTCATTATGGTTTGTTTACACTGCTCATTTAGGAATTACGTTTTACTAAATAGATGACTGCGCTGTTATTAGAGACCCATGACTGAAAATAATGGGAAAGGAAGTGTCAAATTATACATAGTTACTTCTATCATTCCAGCTAGCCATTGGACATATTACATATTTTATAGGGACAGTTGAAGTGTAATTATGTTTTACAAGGACAGTTGATTGCTTGTTAGTTAATATTAATGATCATCTATAATTGCATACATGTTGCTTTTGATTATTAGCAAAGCATTCTCTATTGGAATCCATTGTTCATGCAGGCACTCTTTAAAAGACTATGTCATATTCATATTTTTATGAATTCTTCAAATGGCAAAAATCTTTACCTGTTCAACCATTCTTGAATGATCAGTTAGAGTACTTTCTGTTTTTGGCCAGCGATCCCTTTGCTATACCACAGGTAAGCATGGGATGAATCTGTATTTTGCTTCTCTATGGGCTGTCACAGCAGCAAATGGGTTGTACAGAGAAAGACTGTTTCCTTCTGTATCATAGATTTTACTAACCTGTGAGCATGCAGGGTTCTCTAGTAGGGGAAACCAGAGGGAACTGCTTCAGAAATTCTTTTCCTTATTACTTAAATTCTTTGTAAAACCATTTTTGTCATTTTTATTTGATCATCACAACAAAACCTACCAAAACAGAGCAGATTATATAAAAATACGTATATGATGCAATGCAGATTACTTCCATTTTTTCAAACAAATAGGTGCTGAAAAGGATTAAGTAGCTTGTCCAAGGACATGTACATTCAGGTTGCAAGTGCTGAATCAGTAGTTTGTATTTCATCAGTGTACAAAGCAACCATTACCTCAACCCTAATTCAGCTAAGATTTTATTGTCTCTGTCTTACAGATGAGAAATGAGGCCTCGGAACAGTGAAGCTCCCCAGGTCTCATTAACTCAGGGGTGAGGAAAAATAAAAAGAGTAAATGAATATTTATATTCTAGTTTTCACTTCTAATGACAACTTCTTAAATTGACTGCTAAGAATTTTTGAAATACAGAATCCTCCAACGTAATGTATACAATGGAAAAACACATTTTTTTTTCTTCCTTTATCAGGCCAGATAAAGAACTGGATCATTCCTTGTATGGCCAAGCTGTTTTGGTTTTGTATCATTTTATATCATATAAATATAGACAGGAATTTGTTAAGCCATTATAAAATTATAGTTATTATAAACAGTTAATTCACATAATCTAATATTTAATTATTGTGTAGTTATGTCCTAAACCAAAGGATAACAAATTAAATATCAGGAAAAAGGCATAATGATGTTTCCAAAATGAAAAAGTCGTTTTATAATAATTTAGAAACATGAAAATTGCTCACATAATTTTAATACACTATAAAGTTTTCCTGTTAGGCAGAATTAGACTACCATTGCTCAAGATTAATTTATTATCCAAGGTATATTATTCATCTTTTACAAGAAAGGAAGTTAAAGTTTCTGACTGTGATTAAGTAACTTGCTCAAAGAAAAAAAAGAAAAAAAGTTAAAGTTCTTGGAATTATGGCCTGTCACTTTTGCAGAGGGACTGGAATGTTGATAAAAAAAAAAAAGAAAAACCGGAGGGAGAGGCAAAACCAACAACATACTTGTCATTTTCTATGTGTAACATGGTCAGAAAAGGTTTATGTTTGATCTGGATATTCTGATTTTACCAGTGAATCTGAAAAAAAAAGGAACATAAGCCTTTTGTTTGTAAGAGGAGACCACTTGTTGGTTCCTGGCTGCTCAGCCCTGAAATAATGACACAGAAACCATATTATTTAAATCACTGCTTGGCCCATTAGTTCTAACTTCTTATTGGCTAACTCTTACATCTTATTTTAACTCATTTCCATTAATCTGTGTATCACCACATGGCGATAAGCATGTATAAGCTGTGTGGCAGTGGCTGAGCGGGTAAAGTTTCAAGCGTCTGGTGGTGGCTCCATGGCTTCTCCCTGACTCCACCCTTCTTTCTCCCAGCATTCTGTCCAGTCCTCCCTGCCTAGCTCTGCTCCACCCCTCCCTGCTCTGCTATAGACTCAAAGCAGTTCTTTATTCATTAACAGTAATCACAGCATACAGAGGGAAATCCCATGTTATCATATGATTGTTGGGCTGTGTATTTTTGACTCATATTGCCAGAAAAAGATAATACCTGAATTTTCAAATCTTTTGCTGCTCTGTGAAATCACCAAGCTTGACATAAGATCTTTCACGAATTCTCAGTTTTTCTGTTTGCAACCTTTCTTTCACCAAAGTCCATGGTGTAAGTCTAGACCACTCTAAGAATTTATAATCATATTTCTATTATTAATGGTGATAATCCAGAGAGTGTGGCATAGTGGGGTTTTCCTAGTTAGGGTCTCTATTGCTGTGATGAGACATCATGACCATGGAAACTCTTATAAAGGAAAGCATTTAACTGGGACTGGGTTACAGTTTCATGCTTTTAGTCCATTATCATCATAATGAGAAGCATGACAGTGACAGCATGCAGGCAGACAAGGTGCTGGAGAAGGAGCTGAGAGTCTACACCTTGATCTGTAGGCAGCAAAAGGAGAACCATCTCACTGGGCATGGCTTGAGCATGTTTGAGCCCTCAAAGCCCAAACGTTCTACAATGACACACTTCCTCCAACAAGGCCACACCTACTCCAACAAGGCCACGCCTCCTAATTGTGCCGCTTTCTGTGGGCCAAGCATTCAAACATATTAGTCTGTGGGGGCCATTCCTATTCAAACTACCACAGCAACTAAGAGCAGAGTGCTTTAAAAAAATTACTCAGAAAAGGAGCCTGATGTAGGAGTTCATGATCAAATAAATGCAAAGGGGATCAGGGAAGAACTTAATGGAAGTGCTTTCCATGCAGAGATGCTTTCAGGAAAGCTGTGCAGCTGCCAAAGCTGAAGAACCTGGTGTCTCCAAAAGGCTAAAGAACAGTTGCTGCTTGGTCCAGCCAAGGGACTCAAACATAAACAGAACAACCAACTGCATCTCTTTCAGTCTTATTACTTTGCCACAATTCAATGAATAAGGAGAAAATGCTATTGGCTTATGTTGGCTGAAGGGTCCATTCCTTACCCAGATGAAGACAACTGGTTAGCAGTCTCATGAGATTCATCATCAGGGGAGCAGGATTTTCCCATTACCTGAAAAAGATGGAATGAAACTGAGCAGTGCATAAGTTGGCTACCAGGACATGTTAGCAGCATTAATGGAAGCAAGGATCTCTTAGTGTAATTGTCTTGAATGGTCCTGCCTTCCTCCAAATGAGCCTGACTTTACCGTGTCTTTTTTTTTGCTTGTTTGCTTTTTTTTAAGATAAAGATATAACCAATATGCTGTTATCTTTATGGAAGGCATGCTAATATGCTTCTCAGAATATCTGTGTATTAATACCTAGAATCTGTGAGTATTGTATCATTAGAGATAGGAAAATTGAGATATCTAGTTATTGTTCTGAAGATAGGACATTATCCTGTACTGTCATTGTGGGCACAATGTAATCACAAAGTTCTTTGAAAGTAGATCACGGTGACAGAAGAACATGTTGAATGGTGTGATATGAGGAGGACTAGGCACCTCTACTGACATTCAGGATTGAAGAAGATGGAGCTACAGAATAGTAGTAGCTCCTAGAAGCTGGGAAAGCAAAGGATGTCTCATCTCTGGAGATATTCAGAAAGAAACATGGCCATGTGGACTCAATGATGTCCCCACTCAGGTCCGCAGTTGTCTGTGCTCCCAACCACTGAGCCATCTTTCCCATCCCCACTCAGGTCTGCAGTCGTCTGTGTTCGCAACCACTGAGCCATCTTCTCAGGCTCCCATTATATTTTGCTAACTTGCTATTGTTACATTTTCATCAGAATCTACCCTCCGTACTATTTTCTGCTTTGACTTATTTCCAGTGAACTTTGTGACAAATGTTGGTTAAATTTTGCACATGCCACAAGTCTACATGAACGACACTGCAGGATTTTCCATTCCTGTGTGTTAAGTTAGGTCTGCTAGCCATGTTGTTCAAGTGTTCTGTCAGTGCTCGGCTTTGGCTGTTTAATCTACCGATCACTGAAAGAAGGATGCTAGAATTTCTCACTTGGAGGATAGGTGTATTTTTTTATAACCATTACAGCTTTTGTACCCTGTGTCTCGAGGCAATGCTGTTTGAAGTGTCAAGTGATAGAGTTCACCTGTTTATTTATACGTCAAACATTTCCAGAGCTTGCATTCTCTGTCAGTTCTTGTGCTTGTCTCTAAGGATAATAATACCAAAGAATCAGTCTAAGGGAGAAGACAGAGAAACAAATGCTTTGAAGGCAAAGGACTTTCTCATGCCGGATGTACGTATACTCGCTTTCTCATGTATGTATGTACTGACTTTCTCATGGAAGTATACTGCCTTTCACATGTAAGTATACTGACTTTCTCAAGTATACTGCCTTTCTCATGTATGCATGTATTGACTTGCATGGGGTCACTGAGAGATAAAGGGAAATAGTTAACTCTAGTTTGGAAAAAGCATCCCCAGATGAAGGAGCCCTGGTTCTCCTTGAACACTGAAGTGGAAATGGCCGTTGTTCAGAGGATCTGATCCCAGTGGTTGAATGTGTCCTTCAAAATTTATGTAATAGAAACTTAATCCCCAATTTCCTTTGTTAACAATGCTTGGTGTTGGAGGCTTTGGGGAAGCAGTTGAGGTTAGGCCAGGTCGGGCAAATTGAGCTTCCAGTATGAGATTAGTGGCTTTGTAAATGAGGAAGAGAGACTGATCCTGTCCCCAGACTTTGCCGGTGAAGTATTTTGCCATCTTATACCAGCTAGAGAGCCCAACCAAACTGGCATCTCAGTCTTGGGCTTTCCAGATGGTGACAATGCTTTTCTTTTTCAACTATCATTCTCTGATAAGGGTACAAAATGTTGAAAGACAGATGGGAGCAAACAAATGAAGCACAAAAAGCCCGCGCAGCAACCGGAGTGAAGCGGAAGTCTGCTCAGAACAGAGAAATGTGGGACTCCTAGAAAGGGGAGTCTGTACGGGACAATAAGGCAGATAGTGAAGTTGAAATAGATTTAAAAGAATCTGGAACCCATCCTAGTGCATTTTCTTTCAAGAGAATGATCTCATTCAAGTCACTCTATACAGTACAACACGAGAAAAGCCCCCTGCCTTCAAAGCATTTGTTTCTTAGTGAAAGGGAGTGAGTGGTGGAGAGACTTCACTGGGAATGTCTAATTTGGGTTCTCCAAAACGACGCCAGTACCAAGATAAAACAATGAATGCTAAAAGGTCAAGACAGAGACTGCGAGCTCACTTCAAAGTCCCTCTTCCTCCTGAATGCACACAGTTTTGATTAGATTATTTATTTATCTATTCATTTTCAAACACTGCTTTCCCAGGGTCCATCACAACTAATGCAGGCAGACACACGATCCAATTTTGGTAAAGGAGGTAAACACTAAGGGTCCCTGATCCCGCACCCTTCTTTTCTTTTGCCTCCTTTGCATGATTGAGTACAAAAGCAGAAGCCATTTTCCCCAGTGGGAGACCAAGACGGTAGAGAAGCTTGGTTTTGAGGACACTGTTAAATCTCTGAAATGCATCACCTCCTTTACTGTCTACCGATTAGACTTTGTGTGATTAATGAATGATGAAAACAGTCCAGTGTACCTGGTGGTGAATATCTAGCTTTTCTCTGTGCTTTAATTCTACCTTGACTCCTGCCATGGAGTCCTGATGTAGGAGGTGATGGATGCCATGAATATGTTGTATTCTGCAGGGCACAGAAGAAAGTGACTGAGAAACTGCCAATATAGGTGGAACTGTCTTTAAAATTTCCTGCTTCATGGAAAAGTCTGCCAGACATTATGGGCCTGTAGGCTGAAGAT
Source organism: Bramus lutescens (assembly GCA_001685075.1). NCBI lineage: Eukaryota > Metazoa > Chordata > Mammalia > Rodentia > Cricetidae > Bramus > Bramus lutescens. The sequence continues at coordinate 190,231 of LOEQ01000772.1, read as the reverse complement.
GGGAGCCCCAAAGTTTCAAAAGAACTTTAGGTGACTGTCCTGGCAACGAGATGTAGAAGTTGCTTACAATGCACTTCCTGTTTACTTAGGTAATATATTCTTCTGGAGTCTTTGATAGAGTTGAAAAATAAATAGTTATAGTTTTCTTTAGTTATGATAAAAGATAAAGTAGACATAAATATTGTAACTTTAATTCTTGCTTGATACCTGTTTTGTTATATGTACTCTTGCTATGTTAAAGTTAAAACCTACCTTTTTATTTAGACAGAAAATGAGAGGTGATTCATGCTGTGAATATGTTTTATTGCCATTGGTTAATAAAGAAGCTGTTTTTGGCCGATGGCTTAACAGAGTAAAGCCAGGCTGAAAGAGATATGTACAGAAAGCAGGGAGAGTCAGAGACAAGCCATGTAGCGGCCCACAGGAGACAGATGCACCAGAACCTTGCCAGCAAGCCACAGCCATGTGGCGATACACAGATTAATAAAAATGGGTTAATTTAAGATATAAGAGTTAGCCATAAATACACTTAAGGTATTGGCCAAACAGATAAATACAAATTTTATTAATACAGTTTCTGTGTGATGATTTCGGGAGTCTGGGTGGCTGGGAAATGAACAAACAGCCCCCCTCAACATAGTCCCACACCCTTTCTTAAGTGCCCTTATATAATACCCTGCCTTTGCTTTTTCTCATCACTCAGTGTATTTTTTTAATATTTATTTTTTAAACATTTTAAGTTGAAGCATCTTATTGGTAGCATATGTTCCTTGGGGACACTACAGATCTTGCAGCTTTTTACATTTTTTTCATACCAAAATGTAGATACTGTTGTGGCTAATTTTATGTCAACTTGACACAGGCTAAAGTCATCAGAGAGGAGGGATCCTAGATTGAGAAAATTTCTCCATAATAATGGCAAGCCTAAAGGGCATTTCTTACATAGTGATGGATGTGCATGATTGAGGTAAAATCTTCCAGGAAATGTTTCCTCAGAGTCAGCACATGGAGGCTGTGTTCAGAGATGCCCAAGGTTGTATCTGGTGCTAGCAGCCAAACTTGATCATGTGGAAGAGTCTCCTTGGTGGTACTGGTTTTGAAGGCATGAAGGTATCATAGAGAACAGCTGAAGCTTGGCACTGTGGGCAGGCAGGAGAGGCCGTTGGAGGAGGTGCAGCCACAGTAGCAATTGAAGGGGTCATGGGGAAAAGTTGAGGGTTTGCATCGTGAAGAGAGCGCAGGAGAGGCTACTGGTGTAAGTGGAGCCCAGTAGCAGAAGACCCCACAATTTTGTAGAAGCCAGTACTGTGAGAGGACCACCACCAACAGTAACTGTGGAGTGAAGCCAGCTGGAGCCTAGAAGACAAGCTTTGTGTGCTGCAGAGGCTGGAGCTGGAGAAGTGACCCAAGCCCCTTGGAGGGGCCTAGATGATCCTGAGTGAATCCCAGATATTGAACATTGAATTATGTGTCTGATGGAGTGTTGTTTTGCTGTGTTCAGATTGTGAGTGTGTCCTGGTTCTTCCCTTTGAAGCATGAAAGTATTTAGTTTAGTTTCGATTTTATAGGAACCCACAGTTGAGAGACTGAATTTTAGAACATATTTTTCAATTTTAAAAGACACTTTGTATTTCTACAGAAACTGAACGTTTAAAGTGTTTGAATTGGTAAATATGATGAGACTTTTAAATTTGTAATATATTTTATATTTGTGTTATTTATTGATCCGATATCTTAAGGAATAACAAAAAAGGAAATGTTATGTCTTTAAAAAAAACTGTTGTGTGTCAAGTTGACAAGGGGTCAATTGTGCTGGCAAATTTTGTGTCAACCTGAGTCATGGGGTGGACCCCAATTGAGGAAATGTCTCCATCAGCTGTGTCTGTGGACAAGCCTGCAGAGTATTTTTCTTAATTAGTAGTTGATGTGGGAGGGCCAACTACATTGTGGGTGGTACCATCCCTGGGTTCTGTAAGAAAGCAGGCTGTATGTCTGTCTCTCTTAGTACTCATTGTTGTCTAGGTTCTCCGGGATTGTGATTTGTGGGCTGGTTTTCTTTGCTTTATTTTTAAAAACCACTTATGAGTGAGTACATGTGATAATTGTCTTTCTGAGTCTGGGTTATCTCACTCAAAATGATGTGTTCTAGCTCCATCCATTTGTCTGCAAATTTCAAGATGTCATCTTTTTTTCTGCTGTGTAGTACTCCATTGTGTAAATATACCACATTTTCATTATCCCTTTCTTCAGTGGAAGGGCATTTAGGTTGTTTCCAGGTTCTGGCTATGACAAACAATGCTGCTATGAACATAGTTGAGCCATACCCATGTCTAATCTACATGGGTAGTAGAAAAAGACAAGATCTCCTGAATAAATTGGGAGC
>LOEQ01000772.1:170200-187815 GCA_001685075.1 Bramus lutescens | reverse complement strand
GGGAGGGGAGCAGAGAAAAATGTAGAACTCAATAAAAATCAATAAAAAAAGAAAGCAGGCCGAGCAAGCCACATTTAGCAAGCCATTTAGCAGCTTCCTTCCATGGAAGCTCCTGCCTCAGGTTCCTGCCCTGGTGAGTGTCTGTCCTGACTTCATTCAAAGATGGACTACAATGTTGAAGTGTAAGCTGAAAGATAAGCCTCTCTTTCCCAACTTGCTTTTGGTCATGGTCTTTCATCACAGCGATAGGAACTCTATCTAGGAGAGGTACCTTGAATCTGAACTGTACAACTATTCTTTTCCTCTAATTTCTTTCCTTTAAAAATAATTATGTGGAGGCCAGCCTGGTCCACAAGAACTAGTTCCAGGACAGGTTCCAAAGCTACAGAGAAACCCTTTCTCGAAAAACAAAACAAACAAAAAAACCAATTATGTGGTTTGTCTCTGTGTGTTATGCACACATGTATGTATATGTGCATTTATTGTAAGGAAGCCAGAGGAGGATGTCCTACCTGAAAGGGATTGTGTGTGTGTGTGTGTGCGTGTGTGTGTGTTATGCACACACGTATGTATGTGTGCACTTATTGTAAGGAAGCCAGAGGAGGAGTTCCTACCTGTATGCATTTGTGTGTGTGTGTGTGTGTGTGTGTGTGTAATGCACACATGTATATATGTCTGCAGTTACTGTTAGGAGGCAGAGAAGTTCCTACCTGTAAGCAACTGTGAGTGTTACAGCTCTGGAGCAAAGATAACCTGACGCATCAGGAAGCCAGGCTATACCTAGAGCCGCAATAGTACAGCTCTGGAGGCTGGAGCAGCTTTAGGACAGCTCAGCCCTGGAGCGAAAGGTGTCCTGACTTGTCAGAAAGCTAGGCTACCTGAAGGTGGAGGTGCAGTGGGGGATGGTTTCCCTGCAGGATATAGCAATCCTGCTCCTCTGCTAGACAAAGCTGTCACAGCTGAGCTTTGCTCTGTTCCCCTAAGGGAACGTCTTAGCAGAGCTATCTGCTGCTTCTCTGACTCAAGAGGTTACTTCTGTTACACTCTACTAAAGGGGAAGCCCCTGCAGAAATGTAGCTATCTCCTTCTGCTCCTGGGAAAAGTTACTTTTTCGGCTCAGCCTTGCTCAGTCCCCAATAAAAGAATGTCTTAGCAAGGCTTTTTTGCTCTCTTCAGCAAGGTTCTTCCATTCTGCATCAGCTAATGAAGATCTTCACCCAAGACTCTTGAGAAGGAGATTTATTTGGGGAAGGAGGAGTCCAGGAGAGTGTCTGCCTCTGTCAGAGTGGTGAAGGACGGCTCACAACTGAAGAAACAGAGGGGCTTGCATAGGACTTCTTAGGGGTGGAGCTTTTCCAGGGAAAAGGTTTTCTGCTTAGGACTGGTTATTTTTCCAATTCAGTGACTGGTTAGTTTGGATGGTCTAGGGTAGAATTGGCTGTGGTTTCAGGAACAAATTCTGTTTCCTTCACTCAGATTTATTATGTTTTTAATTTTGAATTTGAATTATTTTTTGTTGTTGTAATTTCATACGCTTTACTTTTGCCAATTTATTTATTTATTTTTAGTTTTTCAGACAGAGTTTATCTGTAGCTTGGGAGCCTGTCCTGGAACTAGCACTTGTAGATCAGGCTGACCTCAAATTCACAGAGATCCGCCTGCCTCTGCCTCCCAAGTGCTGGGATTAAAGTCGTGTACCACCACTGCCTGGCTTTACTGTTGCCAATTTTTTTCACCCCCAGCTCCATTCAATTATGTGACTCTATAGGAAGCCACAACCACAGTTTAAGAAGGAATAAAAAATACTTAATAACACCTAGAATACTAAGTATGTCATCAAGTAAACCATTCAAAGTACAAGTTTGAAGCTAAAATGAAGACTCAGTGGATGGGAACACTTGCTGCTCTTGCACAGGACCTCTGTTGGGTTTCCATTACTCACATGGTAGCTCACAACCACCTGGAACTCCTGGCCTCAGAATCCGCTGCCCTCTTCTGGCATCTGCAGGAGGTACATGGCACACATGCATGAATGTAGCCAAAACACTCAAACACATAGAAATAAAACCAAAATGAATACTGAAATAAAGCACAGATCTAAGAGTCATATCCAGCTCTATAGCTTCTAGAAGCAATAAAAAATGATAAACAAAGTGAGGAGAAATGTGTGGATGAATAGGGCAGATCCAGCTGAAGGGCTGCAGACAGCAATGGGCTGCTCTCAAGCTCCGTCCTGTTGTGGCAACGCGTGCTTTATACTTCTAGTCCGTCAACTCTGTAATGGTGAATTCCTAGAATAGGGTAAATTAGTGTGTTAGCTACTTCTCTTGTTACTACAATAAAATGCTCCACAAAGCAAGCTAAATGAGGAGGAAAGGGAGGGCTTGTTTTGGCTCACAGTTTAAAGGCCCTATCCATCATGGCAGCAAAGTCATGGTCTTAACTGAACAGTTTGCATCCACAGGCAGGAGATGGAGAGTGAGGAACCCTCAGCGTACTTTTTTCTTTTTATTTGGTACAGGATTCCAGTCTGTAGAAAGGGGCTGTGTGGTGGTTTGAATGAGAATGGCCATCACAGGCTCTTATTTTTGAATCTTTGGTCATTAGTGGGTGAAAGGTTTTGGGAAAGATTAGCAGTGTGTCCTTGTTGGAAGAGGTGTGTCACTGAGCAGGGTGGGGTGGGTATCCAGGTTTTGAAAGTCCATGCCAGGTCCAGTTTCTCTCTTTGTCTCCAACTTATAGATCAGGGTGCAAGCTTTAGCTACTGCTCCAGCACCATGCCTACCTGTCTGCTGTTCTATTCCCTGCCATCATGGTCTGAAGCTGTAAGCAAGCCCCTAAATTAAATGTTTTCTTTTATGAGTTACCTTGGTCATGGAACAGTATCTAAGGCTGTCCACAGATAAGTTGGGCCTTCCCAACTCAGTTAACCTTACTTACGTAATCCCTCACGGGAATGGCCTGAGCTCTATCTTCCAAGTGATTCCAGATCCTGCCAATTTGATAACATTAAGTAGCATAATTAGCATATACTTTCTGGAATCACTGCAAAGATAAAATGGTATTGATCATGCAAAGTTCCAAGCATTGCATATGCTGCAAAGTAACATTGCCAGCATAGTTCCTATGGCTTCCTTTCAAGCAGGGTTCAATTAAAAGATAAGAATTACTGAGCTATATAAAATGAGGGCTTTAATACAAGGATTATACATCCCCTAACTGGAAGCTGGCCTAGAATTTTATTTCATACTGAATAGTCTTGCATTGTCAGCTGTGGAGTACAGGCTGGTAACTGGGGGGGGGGACAGGAAAAATATGGGCTTCTGTGATGAACTGGAACCTATGAGGACAATTAGAATATTATGCTGAAGAAGGTGGCATCCTTGCCATCAGCTTTACACTCACCTGGCCCAGGACACTAAGAAGTGACCTGAATGAGCTTGAAAAGGTGTAGTCCAGGTGATGTACCCCATCATCAAAATGACCTGGGAAATCAGGGACATAGGCAGTATAACAGACAAACGGTAAACAGTGTAGAATATAGGCTGTGATGTTAGTACCTCAGAAGAAGCACATAAAGAATTTAATAATTAAAAAGTAAGTGTCTGTATATAGAAAGTCCCTGAAAGAAGAAACAGGAAAGCTTCAGAAAGAGCCACTAGGAAAGCAATTGAAAAGGGAAAATTTGTTGACATTTTCCTCGCTCTGGCATGGCAGTGTGTTGCTGATGAGGATAGATAGGGCAGTTGCTTCTCCTTGCTCACAAAGTGTAATCAGCATAATTCTGTTCATCCATATGATAACACAGACTCTTGTAGAAGTTAAAAGCTATCAGGATTCCTGCAAAATATGTTATCCACAGGTCTAGAGAGTTACTGTCTCTGAAGGCCATTCAATGAAGTTGCATAGGGCTAGAGAGTTACTGTCTCTAAAGGCCATTCAATGAAGGTCGTTTTTGGTCTTGCCCTCTGAAAGCAAAGTAGTTGTAGAGAGTATTATTAACAGGAATGGAGAAAAAGGAATTTTCTTGATCAATAGCTGCTTATCAGGAGTCATGAAGATGTGCTAATTTGATCAAGCTATGCAGCCACTTCTGATAGTGATGAATCAGTTTATAGTTTAGCTTGTGGTGACTCACCTCCATTCTCCAAATTCAATGCATCTTCTGCAGCATCCAGCAGATGGTGGAGTGGCAGGTGTGGTTGCTTTCCCCTGCATCCTTTAATGTCTTGCTACTGGCATTAACCTTTTTCATCTTTTCCAGAGCTCAACAATTCCAGCCAGTCTAGGTCTGGAGATCCCTTGTCTCTCTTCGTGGCTCCTGGGATTACAGGTGCCTTCCAGACTTTTATGTGGGTCATCAGGTTTGCACAACAAGGCAAGTTTTGCCCTCTGATGTTGTCTGAGGATTTCTGTCCCACCAGGTCCCCCAGCTGTTTAGTCCCAAGAAATCACACAGAGGTCTACATTAGTTATAAACTGATTGGCCTAGTAGCTCAGACTTCTTATTAACTTTAATAACTTATATTAGCCCATTATTGTCTATGTTAGCCACGTGGCTCAGTACCTTATTCGGTGAGGCAGTAACATCTTGCTTCTTCTGTGGCTGGGTCACGACTGTGGACTGTGCTTCCCTCTTCCCAGAATTCTCATTGCCTTGGCTCTACTTCCTGCTTGGCTACTGACCAATCAGCATTTATTTAAAATATAAGTGACAGGGTACAGACCATTGTCCCACAGCATTCTGAGCCATCTCTGCAGCACAAAGGTTTTGATTTTGAATTTTTAATAGTAGACTTTAAAATTCTTCATGCAGCCACATAAACACATAGCATTTCTCTAGAAATCATCAATCTGCATTTTTTTAGTTTTAGAAGTAATTTTCTAAATTTCAATATGACATCATGAGTTGTGTTATGTTGTTTTCACACATGCATGCCATCACACATGTTTGACTTTATCCTTTCCTTCCTCACTGCCCTCTCTATCTCTAATTCCTCACACTGGTTCCCACAGACAATATTCCTTCTGCTTTCCTATCTCAAACTTTCCATCGTGTTCTCTTTCCCTCTTCTCTCCCTTCAGCAAGAATTTTCCTCTCTTCTCTGGGTTTTCATTGTACTTTACACCCAGCACTGGTACGTACAAATAAAGATAAGTCTGGATCCCACACAGATGCTGTCTGTCTTCCTGAGTCTGGCTTCTTTTTTTCTAACATTATAAACCCCATTTCCATACATTTTCTTTCTGAAAACATCATAATTTTATTCCTTTTAATAGCTGAATAAAATTCCAGTGTGTATACTGTGTTTTCTTTAACCATGCCTCTATTTGATGGCATTTCTTGACAGTTACAGAAAATAAAATGCCTCACACAATGCCAGTTAACTGGAAAAAAATTAAAAAGACAAAGTCATTTGTTATGAAAGATGGCATTTAAAATGTAGTTATAATTGTTGAAATAATCTGGTCACAAAAACCATCACACATAAACCATCACCCTAGGATACCCTGCATGTAATTCATAAATCCAGGTCATTTCACCATTTGGAGAATATGTTTCTACATAAGAGTAGAGGGTATCCAGAGTGTTCAAAGACACACATTTCAGATGAACATTTTGTTTTTTCTCTTTTTGGGACCCAGACAGCAAAGTTTTTGTCCTGGTATGAGGTCTAGTGAGACTCTTGTTGCCAGTCTGAAAATCTAGGGAGTAGGCTTGTACATCACACATCCTGGATCTGTGGGAAAGCATCCTTCCTATATGGTGTAGTTCAATGACATCACAATGCAAAAGAAGCATGTCAAAGTAAAACACAGAGAAAAAGAAAATTTCTGTGTTTCTTTTTGATGACTCACTGTGAACACCCTGACCATATTTCTAGTGATTTCTATGCTGTCTTTTAATGCCCAGTAGACCTACATTTGAATCCCTCTACATCAACATCCTCATCTGTGAAGTGTGAGATGCCAACAGGCCCAGCTCATCAGGTTGCAGGAGAAATGCGTGGCACGTGAATGGTATCAGCCCCACTAGCATTATGACAGTTAGTGGATGGTGCTGTGCATCTCTGCATCTAGTTTAGTATTGCATAACATCAGTTTCCCAGCTGCAACTGATAATGTAGCCCTGATTTGCAGCAGGAAATTTGCAAATTAAGGCAATTTGTAAATCATTCAAAGTTTTCACTAAATGTTCCTAGGCTCCTGTTCTTTTGTTACATAACCACTCACCTGCCCACCAGAATGGGAGCACAAAGCAGAAATAGGAAATGAACAAGGAAGGCCAGGAAAAGTGCACATGCTTACAGAAATGCCCCTTGTGTCCCAGATCTCAGTATGGTAAAGTTGAGTCTGTGGTCATCCAGGTGCGCATTCTGCAGCTTTTGAACTTGAATGACAGACTTCACATATACAAGCTTATCATAAATCCCAATGTTTAATTGCAGACAGTGATAGAAATAATAGCTCGTTAGTCTGGCAAAAGTTAAAACAATGGATAGAAATCAGTGCAGGGGCTGGGGAGATAGCTCAGTCAGAAAAGCGCTTCTCCTGAAAGCACAGAACTTGAGTTCATTCCTTAGAGCTCACATTAAAAAACAAGAAAGCTGGGCATTTTTGGTTCAGTTACAGAAAAACAGAGGCAGGGATGCCCCTGGGGCTTGCTAGGTAGCCAGCCTAATCTACTTGGCAAGTACCAGACCATTGAGAAACCTTGTCTCAAAGATAGGGTAGATGACATCTTGAGGACCATTAGTCAAGGTTGTCCTTTGACCTCCACATGCATCCCCCCAACACCACACACATACGCACACATGCACACCCTTGTGCACACACGGCAATAAAGGACAGGGTAAAGTTTCGTTAGCCAAGCTACAACTAGATGCAAAAAGGCGGGGGTTGCTGGTTTTATTTAGTATGCCAAAATACTTGAGCCAGATTGTTTTCAAAGATGAGAAGAGCAGCAAGTTTGATTTGGTTGTTGTTTTGCTTACACTTCTCAACACCCAGGGCATGGTGCTGAAAACATAGCTAGACCACAGTAGCAGGAAAATGTGTGGGACAGAAAAACCCCATGGCCAGGCAGGAAACCAGAGAATGACTCATAGGTCACGATGATTCTTTTAATAACTCCATTTTATGAGAAGAAGTTAGGATCTCATAGGAATTAATCCCTTCTGACCACTGAACCTCCAGGAATTGTATCCTAATCAGTTAGAAGAGGTCCCACCATCTCCCATCACTGCCACACTAAGGACCATAATTCCATTATTTGAGCCTAAGGGGACAATTTCAAGTCCTTCCCTGTCAACAGCTCATCTTAGTCTCCTAGCGGCATCTATCCCCCTGTAGGCAGGTGCATTCCAGCTTGTAAGGCAATGAGATCATTCTCCTTGCCTTCTTCATGGTGGTCTTCTGTCCTTGACAGCCTGCTCTTTCTTGCTTTTCACCAAAAATACATTGTTAAATCTGTCACATATCAAAATACAACATGATACCATACATGACACTTACACAGCACGATATGAACAAGGGTGGGAAAGAGCTGATCTACTTCATGATTAGTGTTATAATATCCTGTCTGGCATGACAAAGTAGTTGAGACTACCACAGTGCCGACTCCAGGATCTAAAATGATTAGAAGCCAGTTATAATCATGGTAATTTCTATACATTAGTGTCTTCATTGAGCAGAAGTAGGTATATGGAGTCTTTTTTAAATTTTGGCTACTTTGTTAACGTTTTTGCACATAGGTAGACACAGTGGAGCAGATTTAACACATGGTGCTGCATCAGTGAGCGTGGGATGGCGGGTGTGGGGTAGGTCATCAGAAAAGAGTCCACCATGTTGTCTAAGACGTGACTGACACTGGTTCCAGTCTATTCTAATTTCATCCTTTATTCACTCAGAAATGTTTGGTACTTGTTCTATGAGAAGCCCACTATTCAGAGAACGATAGGCGAAGAGATACCATATAAAGACTGCTTATAAACTGTTTTATTTTCATCTCTCAGTTTTATTCTGGGATATGGGGGTATATATAGAATGCTAATCTAATTAGGTTTGGCAGTGAACGGTGAGAAAAGTATACAAAGTATCAATAGGGAACCATGTTGGACTAACCAAAATTGCCAACTTGTCACGAGCATTGCTAAATGATATTTTGAGAAAATGAGATTCTGTGGCTTTTGGGAATGACTTTGTAGATAATACAACAGTTTCCCCTTGTGCTATAAATAGATGAGTTCCAGTGATCGCTGCTTGTGTTCTGAGACTATTGTGGCATCTTTAGTCTTGGCAGCGACGTAAGGCCAAAGGGTTAGGTACAAAGATTATGGCGAATCCCATCTCCTAGGATTACTTATTGTGAATCAGTTTGTCATTCCTCATGCTTCTAAGAAAACTACTATTTTTGTGAGAGTGACCCCAAAGGTTAGCAAGCTTAGTGTGCTGTTTACTTGGTGATGGGATGGTTTTCTTAAGAAACTTGCCTTTTAGTAAAATGCTTTTTGTCTGAGATACTTGAGTCCTGGAATATGATGAACCACACAGGCCACGAGGCAACAGACACAAGGAGTAGTGGGAGTGTTGCATGATGTTTTTCTTCTTTTGCTCTTTGAGGGGCCCACCACCCAGCTCTTCAATAAATCACACACCGAGGCTTAGTCCTAGTTATAAACTCTGGGCCTTACATTGGCCCGTCGCTACTCAACTTTTCTTGACTTACATTACCCCATCTATCCTTTGCCTCTGGGTATTTTTTCCTTTTCTTCTGTGTATCTTACTTTCCTTCTTACTCCATGGCTGGCTTGCTGGGTAGCTGGACCATGGCGTCCTCCTCTCCTTGTTCTCTAGCTGTTTCTTCTTTATTTCTCCTTTTATTCATACTCTCTGCCCGTGAGCCTTACCTATCCTTGCTCCTGACTCACTATTGCCATCTAACTATTAGGACCATCATGTGTTTTATACAGGCAAAGAATCACAGCTTCACAGAGTTAAACAAATACAACGTAAACAAAAGTCACACACCTGAAAATAATATTCACCAACAGGGAAGAGATGTTTAGAAACCAGAAAGAATTGGCCACAGAAAAACTTGGAATAATACAGTTCTAACTTTGTATCCTAGGGAAGGTATTTAATATTTTGAAATTATTAGTTTCCCTACTTTTGTTTACACCCGTGGACTAAAGCCACCCTCAGCCCTGATCCAAGAAGCTTCTTTTTACCATGGGCGGTAGTTGTTACTGAGACTCAGAACTGACCAAAGTATTGAGACTAAATGACTGTTGAGTGTTCAGCCCTACACAGGGACATCGATACCATTATCTCTGAGGCTCAGCGAGCATCATGGAAGAGGGGCTGGATTGCACGCATGCATTCACAGCAGCAGGTGTTTTCTGCAGAAGACCTGCATATGGGGATCTTTAGCTTTCCACCAGCAGGAGCTCATGGGGTCCACTCTCCCCTGAGGAACTATTGGCAGTTAATGGATACAGAGAGAGTCGTCATTTTCTTCGGTGGTCTAGACATTGATAAGTCACACAAGCCCTGGTAAAGCACTTCTTCCACATGTTTATGCAAGCAACCATAATTGTTCTCAGTAGAACACAGTTAAAAAGACATGAAAACAGAAAGGAACTTTGTTTGAAAGAAGAAAAGATTCAGCAGCAGGAGGAGAGGGTTGTGTTAGGTCAATAGAGCGAAAATGACCAAAATTCATTATATAAAAATGTGAAATGGCCAAATAATATTTTTAAGCATCAGTTTCCCCACATATTAGATGGCTACACATGAAAATACTGTATTGCTGTAATATGCTTGCTGAGTATTCAGCATTCAATTCTATATAAGTTATTATTAGCTTGCAAAAACGCTACAAAAAACCATCAGGCTTGTAGCCTCTTTAAGGGACTGTGGTTGAATTTCTTTAATGAAAAAACAGGTGAATTTGATACACTGAGCTGTTGTCATTAACACATTGACTCACTATAATTATCAGCTGGATATTTTGGTCTTGTTACTAATTAGACTTGCAAATTGCAATCAGAAGAGGAAGGTGCCAGTCACCAGGAACCAGAAATGACAAGCAGAAAGCCTTAAGCTGTGTTCCTTGCAGTTTGGAGAATGAGAGTCTGATTGAAAACAATGGCCCTGTTCCCTCTTAAATCATATCTCCCTTGTTTGGAGGCCATTGCAAACATCACACTTTAAACAAGAAGCTGACACATTTGTAGCCTGCGAACTCCATCATAAAAGTGTAGAGCCCAAATCAGTAGAACCAATATTTGAACATCTCTCTCTCTCCCTTCCTCTCCTTCATCCCCCTCTCTGTCTCTGTGTGTGTGTGCACATGTGTTCAAGGGTGTGTGTATTCACATGTGAGGCAGTCAGGGTTCATCTTCTGGTGCTGTTCTTCAGGCGTTGTCTACCTTGGCTTTCGTGACTGGGTCTTTCACTGACTATGAACCTGTCAAATTGGTGAGGCTCTCTAGCAAGCAAGGTTCAAATATCCACCTTTTTCTACCTCCACAGCTCTGGGCTTTTGAGCGCACTTCACTGTGCCTGGCTTTTTACTACAGGCTCTCGAGATGAAGCTAAGTCATCATGTTTGTAAGGCAAGCACGTTAGCAACCGAACCATCTCTTGGTTTCAGTTTTATTGTTCAGTTTGCTTTGCTGTGGCTTGGGAAAAAGAGTTGACTTTGTGGATCCTGAGCTAGATAAACCAGTTAATCCTTAGACCAACCAGTCATTCCATTCCTTATGGAGTTCTGGAGAATGGCCATGTGTGCTGCAGTTAAAACTGTTTCCTCATACTTCAAAGGCCAGGGTGTTAAACATGGAGACACAGAGACAGCGAGTGCTCATATTTGCTTTTGAGGCTCTTTGAGTTCTACTCAGCCTGTGCTTGACTTGTTTCAGGGAGGGGTTGGGGCTGGTGAAGGCTTGCTTAGTTCAGATGCTTGGGAAGCACACTGCATCCCTCTCTGCTTGAGAGTCCAGGAAAGCACCGTCTCCTGCCAGCCAGTTCTTGGTGATGCTGGGACTGCTGATGCTGATGGTAAAATCCTGACCTTAAAACAGGTCCAGCTGAACCTAGAAAAACAAATGAACAGAGATAACTCCCAAGTTAAACAGCATGACTTGCTCATGTTTATCATGGAAGTCCCAAATACTGCCATTTTGTTTCTTATTCAATTTTCTGTATAACATCCATCTTAACAATTGCACGATCCCCACCTTCCTCAGATTCAAACCCATGATTTGGGCTAGTAGATAGTGTTGGCAGAAGATATCAAGCTAGGCCTGGGGTATGCCTCAGCAACAGATTACAAGGCCCTGAGCTTTAGCCTAAGAATAGAACATAGAAAAATAAAATAATGCTATACTCAAATAACTTGTCTTTTGGAGGAATGGCATAGTTTTTTAATCAAGCTGTGCCCAACTTTTTCCACCCTTATGATAGGTTATTTTAATCAGAAGACCCCTCAGTCCCTCATTCAGATATGTTCTTGGTCTTCTAGATAAGTCCCAACTAACTAGTTGTCAGAGCCTAAACAGCCTGGACTGATCCATGCACCCTGGAGTAGTTGTCCTTTACAGACCTTTCCATAACATGAAACTGTGTGTTGGAACATGCAGTGGCGGTTACCACAGACAGCCTGGCTCTATGCAGGTCATCAAAATGGATAGATGACTCAGATCTGATGTCTACTTTCCCAACACCAACATTTTTAGGCTTCTGGTAAAAACTCTAGAACCATAAACCAGATCCCAGGAAGATATGGGAAAATGTTAATTGAGATGAAACCATTGTCTGACAGAGGGAAAGATTCAAATACAAGTTAATTTGAGCTTCAGAAAACCATCCTACCTAAGGGAGACTGAATATATATGTTGATACAAATACATCCCCTGTTCCCAACATCCCTGGCTATCTGTATTTACCTTGTAAGAATCTTGTGACTGTGGGCTTTTATGGGCTGTTAGGTAGACATGAGCTCTTTTGGGATGAAAGAAGAGGGAAACCAGCCCAACTCTTTCACTCCCAAGACTCAGGCGAAGAACATCATTCAAGAATTAGCTAGAACTGAAAGCAGCAGACTCTGGGCCTCTTGGGTGGTTGGAGATCTCAGGGTTGTGGACAGAAGACAACAATGTTGGCTCTGATCGCATTGACCTCACAAGGCCAAGACAGAGCTGAGCAGGAAGCTAATCTTCCTGTTTCCAAGGATGTGAGAGTACACGGAGATCTGTGAGCAGGGGAGTTTCATCCAGTACCCATAATGAGATCTGAAGGCCACTGCATGAACCAGAGGCCGCTGTTCTTAGAGAAAGCTGCATCTTTCATCCTTTACTGTCTGTGGGGCGCTCATAATTCTGGTTAAAGACCAGTGCACTGGCTAGGTCTTTGTTTGTTTTTGCTTTTTTTTTTTTTGTCGGTTTAATACAAACTAGAGTCATCCAAAAGGACAAAATACCAACTGATCAACCGAGAAAATGCTTCGGTAAGATGTACCATCCCTAGGCAGATATCCTAGATTGTATAACAAAGCAGATTGAGTAAACCAAGAGGAGGAGCAAGCCAGTAATTAGAGCTCCTCCATGGTCTTTGCTTCAGTTCCTGCCCCCAGGTTTCTGCCTTGAGTTCCTGCCTTGGCTTCTGAGGATGACACTTTTGACCTGAGAGTAATTGAAACAAACCTTTTTCTCCTCAAAGCTGCTTTTGGTCATGATGTTTTATCCCAGTGACAGAAACCCTAAAATACCCAGTGAGCTGATTCAGGGAAATGACCCACCTACCAGCTCAGAGAAAGCCCTTAGAACCAACCAATAGCACCACTATTGTGCTGCGGAGGGAGCCAGAGAACAGCAATAATTAAGAGCAGCATCAATGTGTCTTTCTGGAAAATAACTAAGGAAGAAAGTCAACACTGAAATGTGGACATGTGTTCCAAGATACATGTCTAATAAACATGTCAAAGCATAAGGTAAAGCAGCCAGCAAAGAAGACAGAAGTCTACTGTCTGGTCTGGAACTCCCTACATACAGAAGGCAGCTCTTAGGGGACTCTGTTTGGGGCACTCTTCCTGTTAATGGAAGACCCTCATGATTGCCAGCTTTGCTCTCAACACCATAGCACCAGAACACAGGTAATTAGAGTCTGACATATGAATTTAGGGAGAGATACAAGCATTTGTGTCATGGAACAGTTTCTTACAGAACATTTTAATTTTTCAATAGGGCATGCAAATATATGAATAAATCATATCTCAATAAAGTATTTATAAAAGTTATACACCTTATCAAAAAGAAACAGACTGCTGTGTTTGCAAGTTACAGTCTCCACCTACTCCAACTGAAAGTTAAAGAACATTCAAAGTAAAAGAAGAAAAGTTGAAAAGACATAGTAATCCCGGAATGGTAAGAAATTGAATACTTTTAAAACAATGGAGTGTAACAAAAATCATATGTGTCTGTTGTGGTATTACAAGATTTTCATAAGAAAAATGTTCTCTGCACTATCAAAAAGTAAAAAGAAGTAAAAAACCAAATTAGATCAATTATTATAGAAGAGATTGGAGAGGTGGTTAATCCTCTGCTGAGGGAAAAGGCTGAAGTCAGATAAATTTAGTGCTGAATCCCTAATTCATTGATGTTGATAACTCCAATATCCTTTAAATGATTATAGCTGTTAGAAATAGGAGTGGTTTTAAGATATCAGAACAGTAACACTGTAGCCTAAGAAAGCAAGAGCAATGACTGAGAAGGCAGATCTGTTTGATTCCTGGAGATGTCAAACACGTGACGAGCTCTTCAGGGACCATAACAGAGGACTGAGTGCCCCACACCAAAGCCCAGCGAGGGCTTTGACAAACAAAGGAAATGCAGTTCAGTTCCCAGAAGTCTCTTTACTTATTGATTACCAGCCATTATCAGTAGGTGAAATGTATTTTGACAGAGGACAGACTGATCAGTGTAACATGTAATGTTCACAGTCAGGGAAGACCTAGTAATGGTCTATGTACAAAAACTAAACCATTACTCGACATGAGCAATTGCAACACTGGCATTTCTAGCAGCAAGTGAGACAACGGGATACATAATGTAAAGAGATAAAGTTATTGATTCTGAATATGCGCCTCCTTTCTTTGAAAGTTCTCTTGAGGCTTCTGTAATCAAACAAGACATTGTGTTGCATTGGATAAAAAAAAAACCCAAGATAAACTGCAGAGAACACTGGCCCCTGCCAATGCAGGAATAGCACTTAGTGATATGGGAAGAACATTTGATTCAGAAAATAGATGCTGTAGTAACATTTTTAGTTAAATTTGGTAAGAAGGATACAGGACATCGTGTATGAAAACTATAAAAAGCTATCATCTTCTTGGGTGGTAAGAACATTGTTATAAACATGTCAATTCTCTGAAAATTATAGACAAATATAATGCAGCTTTAAAGATTATTTTCCTTTTCCAAAAAGCACCATATAATAAGGTTGGTGAGATGGCTCAGTGGGTAAAGGACTTGCTGACCTGAGTCACTCGTTTCAGATTCTGAGAACAGAAGCACAGTGTTGCCCTCGAGATGGCTATCAATCTAAACCTCACATATGAGAAATGACTAATTTTTTTTGGAGAAATTAGCAATGAAAATAGATGTAAAACTAAGCTTGGCTGGGTATATTGGTACAAACGCAGATTACCAGCACTTGGTAGGCTGTCTGTATTCACAGCAAGACTGTGCCCCAAACCAGAAATAGACAGGTAAGTACGGCATAGATTTTCTACTGCAGGCAGGCATGCAGTTCACAACTTGCTTTCCACGTGGCAGTGTTGTACAGTGGTATCTAGAAGGCGATGATGTGCACTGGCTCAGATTTGAAGCCAGCTTTGCTCCTTCTAGTTTTACCATTTCAGCTTGTGATGGAGAGGTGGTAATATTTACCTTAGATGCACTAATAATTTAGTAATTTATCTATGTAAAGGCAAATTATGAGAAGCTACAAAATTGACATCCTTAGCCTGAGTATTTGTGCCATTCTCTGCCTAAGCTGACAAATATTAGGAACCCAATGAATATGCTCTGATCAAGCTTCAACACTGCGGCTCACCACAAATTGATTTTGTCAAACGCATAAAGTGTAATCTTTCATCTTTCTTATCATTTTAAGGCAGTACTTTTTAATATTCCCAGGTCATGCCTGTTTGTGAATATAAATACATTTGCCTTAATAACCAGCTTGCAAGAGAAGTTTGAAAGGCATTGTGGGTAATAACTCTCATTTTCCTCAGCCAGGCTTCATTCACCACGGCAAATCCTTATTCTCTCCATCTCTGTCCCATCCTCTGCCACGAGGCTCCAAGAAGTAGTTCATAGATCTATGAACTCACAGTTATTGAGCAAATGATTTCTTCTTTCATGGCTCTACTGTGTTATGCATGAGCTTGAAAACTTTCAAGACCCTGAAGAAAAGCAGAGATCCTGGCTCTGTGACATTCTACCTATTCTCTTGGACAGCCTTCCAAGGACACCATCATAAAAACGTTCTTTTCTTTATTCAGCAATGTATGCGCTAAGAACATCAACTTACAAATAGGTGACCACAGACAATCCCAGACCAACAAGTCCCTGACCATAGGCCATGTCTTTCTTTCTATAGCTCTCCATTTCGACCTCTAGCCATCTCTTTAAGTCTTGTCTGTCCCTACTGATGCCACATTTAAGAGGGAAACAGTTGTGCCTGGAGCGAGCTGTACGAGGTGTACA
The DNA here is from genome assembly GCA_001685075.1 of Bramus lutescens. Lineage (NCBI taxonomy): Eukaryota > Metazoa > Chordata > Mammalia > Rodentia > Cricetidae > Bramus > Bramus lutescens. The sequence goes on along the minus strand of LOEQ01000772.1, from coordinate 172,042 downwards.
TATGGAAGCTGATGCTATGTGCCCTGCATCAAAGCTGCTGACTTCTCTGGGGACTGGAGATCTGTGTTCCCCAGCAACATGGCTCTAGGGATGCCTGTGCTGTTGGTGAACGTTGACATTAGTTTACCCTGTCACAATAGCACACCACAGGGGTGCCAGCAATTTCTATTCCCGATTCCTGTAAATGCTGTCTTGAGCTTCAAAGTTGGTAGTGGCCCTGTTTTTATTTTTTCTCTAAATTATGGTAAGGCATATGAGCAACCACTGTAGCTGTTTTATTTAAGAACTCTTATTTATACTAGAGAGCAGAAGAATGATGACCTAAAGCTTAGGTGTAGGATAAGGTGTAGGCATACATAAAATGATAGCATAAGGCTGGCTAAGTAGCAGGTAGTGAGACCCATGCCTCACTCTCCCAGGATGCTCCATTGAGCTTTGGAGCCCGATGCCCAAGCTCCTTCTGGGGAAAGTCCATCTTTCCCTTTCTGGTCCCATTTTTTTTTTTACCTCAAGGTGATGCTCATTTTAGATACATCCCTTCTCCATCATGAGACTCAGTTCTCACAAAGGGCAAAGTCATACCCATGTCCCAGTTAACTATGATAATAAGGCTGACCGTGTTTCTTTCCCCAGAGTGAAGATGCCAGTGTCTGCTCTGCCATCCAAGAAACTAAACATCAGGCCAGCTCAGCGCACAGTCCAATCTGCCCCATTTAATAACCAGGAGCGTTTCCACTGACCTCAGTAGGCGGTATAGGGCAGGAAATGAAGGCTGGAATTGAAAATGCTTTCACTGTGATCTTCATTGTAAATGCCCACTTGGTGTTGGCTTATTCAAGAGGACACACTTATTTAAATTTAAAAGACACCACTTTAATCCGGAAATACCTTGAAGCTGTGAAATTTCATTTTATTTGGGGTACATTGAGCACCCCAGCTTAGTTACATTTTATAGGTAAGTGCCAATTTCCTTCTAGTCAGAGAGCTATACAGTTGTTTGTCTCCAGTAAACATATGTGAATGTGGCTGGGACAGAGGCAGGAACCAGGAAAGGCAAAGAAAATGGATGTTTCTGAACTTCTCTACATTCTGTGATGTTTATTTCAAGTGAGGTCATGGTGATTTCACGATTATTTCCCAGTAACCTTTAAAATCATGAACAGAAAAAAACTATTCTTGACTTTCTTCTGGAATTTTCCATTGATCTCTTCAAAGGGTCTATACCTTCAAATCTATATTTTCAAATCCCCCGTTGAGCATTTGTTAGGGGGCTCGACGCTAACTTCCTCAGACACAGAAACCACCTGCAGGGAGGGCACTCACTTGATCTTATAGTCTAACTTTCAAGTTGGCTTTTGGTACTCTCTTATTCTTATGTAAAAAAGGATGCTTAGATAAAAGATTGGAAGAGTCCTTTCCCCGAGATTCAGGTACTCCTCTGGATGGCGACCTGGTGGTCCAGACAGGTGTCAGGGCAGAGTCCTTTGCATCCCCTTAGAAGGGGATGCCACCCTGGAGCTAGCGTTGCTAGGTCCTCTGTTAGCAGCGTTCTGAAAGCTCCCTGAGCGGGACTAAGGATAAGGCGGGGTGAGGGGTGCACCGAAAAGCCGAGTTCATCCTTCTGAACACCTGGCGGAGAAGCTGCTGGTCTGTCCGACCCCCAGCTCTCCGGAAACTCAGGGGGCGGAGGTTCCTCTTACTCCTTGGTCCTTCCCGCCCATCGCTGACCCTCGTGGAGTCCCGGTGCTGGAGCCTCCTTGCATGACGTGCACCCCTGGGCGCAGCAGGCAAATGGTCTGGCCCGTTGGTAGCCGCCACCCCTTGGGCACGACAGCTGCTCCA
>LOEQ01000772.1:139256-159149 GCA_001685075.1 Bramus lutescens | reverse complement strand
GAGAGAGAGAGAGAGAGAAAAGAGAATGTGTGTGCATGTACCTTTGGGGTCCAGAAGAGGGCATTTTTAGAGCTGGAATTGCAGCAATTGTTAGATTCCAGACATGGTGTTGAGGACTGAACTTGGATCCTTTTTTTAAAATTTATTATGTATACAATATTCTGTCTGTGTGTACATCTGCAGGCCAGAAGAGGGCACCCAGACCCCATTACAGATGGTTGTGAGCCACCATGTGGTTGCCAGGAATTGAACTCAGGACCTTTAGAAGAGCAAGCAATGTTCTTAACCACTGAACCATCTCTCCAGCCCTGAACTTGGATCCTTTGTAAGAGCTGTAAGTCCTCTTAACCTTTGATCCAGCTTTCTAGCTCTTTTTTTTTTCTCGAATTAATTTTTATTGAGTCTTCACTATTTGGCCCAGGTTGATCTTGAATTTAGAGGCTCAGGTTTTCTATCATCCCAGCTTAACTTCCTGAGTGTCTAGACAAGAGGCACAGGCTGTGACACATGGCTGAGAGAAGACACTGCTTGATTTCTCAGGACTTGGGAGATTTTGCTGTTGTTGCTCTTATCTCAAAAGGGTAGACCAGATCCCCCTTCTTCAAACTAGCCCCTTTGAAAGGTTATTCTCATAGAAGTAGAAAGATTCCTAGCTTAGTTCTACTTACTTAGTCTGGGAATCTACTTTGTGGTTAAATTATTTTAAATTTGCCTAAAAGTTTCCCTTGGTTTATAATTCTTCCTTTGTTTTATGAATGAAAATATTGTATGTGATAAAAGCTTGATGGGTCCTTGAAATAATGTGTACCCTCCTGGTTTTGAGTAGAATATTCTAAAGCCAACCAGATCTTATCAGATTGTGTATTGCTCAGCTCTACTCTCTGAGAGCAGCTTTATGAGCTTTCATATATATGTGAATATATACGTATATTACATATACACATATGGTCACATAGTATTTTGGTTTTTTCGGTGACTGGTACTTCATTAGAATATTCCCCTTCAGATTCACCCATCTTGTCGCAGGTGACACAGTTTTCTCCTCTTTCAAAGCTGATAGTATTCCACACTAGATCTACATTCTCTTTATATATTACATTTACCTACCTGCTTATTTGTTGACCAAATGAGCTGGTGTCTCATCACCCTCTGCTCTATGCAAGGACTCACAATGGATAGACCAGATCCCCCCTGTCCATACTAATCCTGTTGAAAGGTTATTGTTACAAGACCCGAGTCACTAGTAATTTTGGATGTGCTGAACTTGTGAATAAGTCAGAGTCAAGTTCATGTCCTGTCTCCCATGACCATTCTGAAATTGTAAACAGCCGGTCTGATAACAGCCAACAGTATTTCATATAAGAAATCATCATTTTGATCATTTCTTGATTAGAGTTTTTGAATTTTAAGTAAATTCAGTAAATTCCAGTGCTCCCTAAGTGTCTTTCCCTCCTCCCCAAACTTCCAGTCTCTGATGACCATTATTCTACTCGCAACTTGTCTGAGATCAATTTTGTTATATTCTATATGTGAATAACGGTATTTATGCACTACTCACCTTTGTTCCTGACTTATTTCACTTAGCATAGTGCACTTCAGTTCCATCCATATTTTCCATGATGACAGGATTTCCTTACATCTTATTATTCAATACTAGCACATCACACATATATCCCGCATTTTCTTCATCTGTGTATCTGCTGATTGACACTGTTTCCATGAGTTAACTATTATGAACACTGCTGCAGTAAATGTGAGAGCAAAGACGACCCTTTTGACATGTGGATTTACTTTCCTTTGCCATGTACCCTGGTAGCAGGATTGCTTGAGTATCTGATAGTTCAATTTTAACTTTTGGTGAACTTCCGTACCATTTTCTGCAATAGCTCTGCTAATACACATTATGACCAGCTGAGTCAAGAGTTCCTGTAATTTTTACGTGCTCACCAGCCCTTGTTGTCCTTAGTCTTCTATATTACTCGTTCTTACTGGGGTGGTGTGATATTGGTAGGTAGATGACTGTTTTGACAAAGCACATTCTTATTATATTTGGAATCTACAGTATGCCATTCTAGGGGGTGGTTGGGAAGGATAATCCTTTCTTTTTCTTGAAATGATTATAATCTACCCTTCTTATTTGCATTTTTCAATTGCATTCTAAGGAGGGACCCTTTCAGTAGACTTTGTCCTCCATTTGCAGTTTCTTGTCTGTCTGTGAGGGGCCAGATAGCTGTCATTGGAAGATGAGAAAGAAGGGCTCCTTTTCTTGGATTCTCTTGGCGACTTCATTAGTAACTTATTAGAATCTCCTTTTCTGATGTGTTGGTGTATTCAGCATCTGCCCAAGATTCCATGCAGATAAAACATGACTATTCTGCCTCTGTGGTGATTGGTTATATCCTTCGTAGGTGAGGTAGATGTTATGGAGGAGCTCAGACCTCATAGACTAAAAGGAGGGGAGAACAGAAAATATTGGTCTAGGGGCAGGGCTGAAGTAGGGGGTGGTACTTAAAGCACACTCCACATACACAGATGGGACTGTCATAGGCCTCCTGTGAATGCATAAGGAAAACATTGCTGTGCTCAGAAATCTAACCTCTCCTGGAGCCACAGCATTGCTTTGTGTGTCTGTTTGTTTGTTTGTTTATTTGTTTCCAGCCACAACTCATTCACTTTCATCTTCCTTTCTGGCCCCAAGGAGCCAAATCTGAGCTGAAGTTCTAGTGGTAGCAAGCTGCGAATTTCTCCCTTTCCCAGTTTGCTGTCTGTGTGCCAAGAGGTGGTCGGCTGATGACCAGGTCTTTACCTTCTTTAGACTTTGTTAGAACTGAGGATGCTGAAGGCTACTCCTCCTGAGATGAATCAGCAGTGCTCTCCGCCATTGTTCTGGTGAGGGCCGCTCTCTGACACTAGTAGCCAAGCCTGCAGTATGGACTGATGATGTACAAAGAAGGTCAGAAAGCCTTAGATTCGGGTTGAAAACTGAAACCAAGCAGTGGTGTATAATTTTACCTCACATTTGAAGTCTGTGTGGTGAAGCTGTTACTAGAACTTCTGCAGTTTATCTTCCAGAAGCTCCCCCTCCTCCCCAGAAAGCCTGGTGGAATGCTTTGGATTCTTAAAATAGATTATTGCAGAACAATGTCTATGTTCTCTGTTTTTTTTTTCCAAATTTAAGTCTCATCTTCAACCTCATAGTTTTAAATTCACCTTTTACACTAATAGTATATTTTAATTCTAGTTTTTAAAGTTTGTATATTCTCTAGTTTCAAATACACATGCAGTCAATGATATTTATCTAACTCTATTAATATTCAGATCACTGTGCTATAAAGCAGTTTCTGATTATCAGGAATATAAGGTATTAAAGCCATGTGTATTAGCATATATTTTCATCTATAATATGTATTGCCAAAGCAAATCTCATTTTGAATTATCAAAAGTCCCACCATTTCAGTAACTTTGACAACTGGGAAATATATGACAAAATGGCTCTATAGAAATGAATACACATAAGAAAAAAATTTTTGATGGAGCTAAAACATCAAGATCAAGAGAGGATCAATGGCTTCAATATGATTGTTGTTTAGTAATTTCTCCGTTATAATTTATAAGATAGAAAGAAGCCACAACTTAATATATTTTGTTACTTGCTCAACAAATGTCTTCTGAATTAAAAGCAAGTAGAAAGAGATGAGTTGGAAAATCTATTTGTATCGAAATTGGTAGAGTAGGCTGATGTAAACAATCCTCATGATGTGGCCAATGCAGTGAAACTAGTTTCTGAGTTTGTCTTTCTGAGACTACAGAGATGGCTTAGCTTTTGAGTAAACTAAGTTCCCAGCACCCACATTGGCCATCTTACAACCTCTTGTAATTCCATCCAGTTCTAGAGAATCAATCCAGCACCCTCTTCTGAACTCCACAGGTCCTGTATGTCACTGACAAGCACATGCACACATTATTTTTTTTAAAAAAAGTTTGTGTTCCTGTCCTTTGGTGTGATCTTTGACAGTGAAGCTTATCATTGGGAAAATATGTGGCTTATCCAGCTATGAAAGTAATGGTAGAAGTAATCTGTGATTGTTCAGAAATATGGATAACACTGTTTATTCTTTTTCTTCTTATTTTTTTTGGGGGGGCAGTGTTTCTCTGTGCAGCTTTGGAACTTGCACTGTAGACCAGGCTGGCCTTGAACTCGCAGAGATCTGCCTGCCTCCGCTTCCTGAATTCTGGGATTAAAGACGTGTGATACCATCACCTGGCTCACCCTTTATTCCAAATCATTTATTTCACATCACCAAAATGCTGTGGGTAAAGTCATGGAGAGGTGCTAATTTTTTTTAAAGGAGCTCTCTCTATACTAGAATTTTTTCACACTTTCCCCTTTTTCATAGAAATTTTAAGCAATGCTGGGGATGGAGCTCAGTTGGTGAAGTGCTTACACACAATGAAAGCAAGCCCAAGTCCCAGTACCTCATAGCCTACATTTGATGGTGCAGGCTTGTGACAGTGGGATCACAGGGAAGCAGGAGACCAGTAGCTCAGAGACATCCTTGACCACATAAGTTCAAAGACATTCTGGTCTGCATGTCTTAGTCAAGCTAGTAAGGACAAAAACTTTGAAGCAAATCCCTTTAAAGACCTGAGATAATGTGTGAGGCAGTCTAATGGTGCCAGTGATCTCAAGATGAGTTGCTCCTGTCTCAGAGGGAGAAAGGAATGATGTAACAACGAAGTTGGGTAGAATGCACCCCGGAGAAGGAAGATGCTTGAGATTCGAGAAATCCACCAGGGAGTGTAAATTAAGGAGGGAAGGACATTTTCCAGAATGCTTTATCTCTAGCTAGAATACCCTTCAAACTTGTTTTGTCTAAAGAAATACAATTCTCTTCTTGACATTGTTTATACCTACACATACAAAGAGAGAAAATCCAAGGTAATACTCACAGATAATACTTCCCTTACTTCTCACAGTCTGAAGGAAATATTTTATTTTTTATCATTTTCTTTAAAAATATTTTTGAAAAGGATTATGTAACATTTTCTCCTTCCTTTCTTTTCTCTAGCCCCACCAAGCTACCTTTCTTCTTCCATGTCCCCTCAAATTTATATCCTCATTTTCTTTACTGTTGTTACACACCACACACACACACACACACACACACACACAGACTGCATATATGTGTATGGATGTATGCATGTTTATGAGAAAGTATATGCAAATATTGCTTACTGAGTTAGTAATTGTCTCTGTGTGTATGTTTTCAAAACAGACCACTCTACACTGGACAATTGATAAGGTACTCATCCCTCAGAGTGGCTAATTCTCCTTTACCCAGCAAGTCTGTAGTTGCCTGTAGTTCTTCGTCTAGGGGTGGTTTATGTTAACATGGCCACTGATTTTGTCACTGTTCTGATCTTGTTCAAGTTTCTCAGAGAGACTTTCACAGCAGACTTCCTGGTATTCTGAGTCTGAAATTGTTCCTCTTTCATGACTTTCCCTGAGTCATTGATGCAGGAGCTGTGATGTAGATGTACCCATTGGTGCTGGGTTCTCCACGATCTGATGATCTCTGCATTGTGTTCGGTTGTGCTTTTCCAGTTGTGATGGCCCCCATTCGCTGTCTGATGAGAGGTGGCATCGACACCTATCTGTGGGTGTAGGGACAGGATTTAGACTTCATTAAGGAATTATGGCAGTCTAACAAAATGGTGACAGTAGATTCTTTTCTAAGTCCATGACTTTACTACCCCTGGAAAAGCTGGCTAGGTTTCCTGTATCAGTCCTGATTTTCCTCCTGCTAAGCCCAATTAGACAGCTGTTCATTGTCGTCGAGATGTGAGGGCCGCTTATTGCACCTGTGTGGGTATCTTGCCGTGCTGGTTATATCAATTATTACACCTGTGTGGGTATCTTGCCGTGCTGGTTATATCAATTATTGCACCTGTATGGGTATCTTGCCGTGCTGGTTATATCGCTGTGGTTCATACTTGTGACAGCTGTGGAGAACTGTTTTGTTCCTTCCCTCCCTTGGCAGCTTGCGTAGTGTTTTTGGAACCATAGAAACTAGACCTCAGGAAAGAGGCTTCCAGGTCAGAACCAGCTTGAATCATCTGAGTCCTGTGTCCTAAATGTGCATTATTTTTTAGCAACTGAGGTCTACAAATCCTGAGAGGCAGCCAACAACTCCATCAATAGTCTATATTGTTTTTGGAGTCACTTGTACTGCCCTGACCAGTCATTCAAAAGGAGAGTCTCTCCTGCTTAGTACTGGGGTACTTAAAATCCATTCTAGTGTTTCAACCACACACACACACACACACACACACACACACACACACACACACTCATTGAGTTTGAGTGAGTTAACTTTATGCCCCTCTAAGGATTGTGATCTGCATTTAGTAATGAAAGAAAAACATTCACTAGAACTCACCGTAGATAGAGAGGCCCTGTTGTATCTCCATGAGATGTGAAGAGGGACCATTTGTATTTCTCAACAGGACTACAGGAAGGTAGGAAACAATTCAACAATGAAGGCATCTTTGCCGCCGAGAAGCAACCTGACATAGTGCAGAGGTTTTGAGACTCTAATGGCGCTGTCCAACACTTTGACAAGTTGCTGAATGTCTCTGGGTTTCAGTTTTCCCCATTTAAAATGGAACCAATAAAGCAACACACAAGGATGAATTGGCAGAGTCCATCTGTTTAAACAGTGGCTCTTAGTCTTGGCTGTGTGTTTGCATCACAAAAGGAACCTTCAGAAATCTTGGTCCAGGCTGAATCCTAGATCTGTTGCATTAGGACATTTGGTACTGGGAACGAGGCTTCAGTTTTTTTTTTTTTAGCTCAATTCACATTGTCTGTAAAAGCTTGATTGTAATCCCTAGAGCGCTGTGCTTATTGGGTGGTAGGCACCTGACACATGTCTGGTTACCTTGGACAGACACCGCCCACACATGCAGTTCATCTTTCTTAGGCTGCCGACCAGGTGAAGAGGATGTATTTGCTTGGCATTTGTCATTCTGTCAAGTAATAAATTAGTATTTGACTGCCATAAAAAGAAAACATTGCTTAGTGACGTGGAAAGTGCTGGCTTGAACAATTAGGAGCTAAGATATCAATGGCATTAATTAAAGATGCAATTGGCTTATGCAAATGTTTATAGAATACACATACGACTTAAATAGTTTAGATTAGAATTTGAACCTTAAATACTGCCTCATACAGTAGGTACAGTACCAGTTTGATGTAGGTAAAGTCCTCAAATATGTAAGATCCTGATGTTAGCAAGAATATACTGATATTATATGGTGGAGCATATGTGATATGTGTACATAGTATTTGGGTTGGCCTGTAAAATTTGGGAGAGGTACTGGGGCCATAATTGAAATGATGGAGATTGTTGTAATATCAGTGTGAGCTTCTGCTCTATGGTCTCACGTTGGTGTCACTAGAATTAGATGATTTTCCCTGACACTATGGGACCATGACTAAATAACTGTATGTCTAAAGAAATGCCCAGTCCTTTACATTTTTATCCTTTATTAGGATGCAGTTAAGTTTACTGGATAGTAGAAATGTATTCTCTCTGTTCATAGAGAATGGGGACCTTTTTCTGAATCTAATCTTTCAATGAAGGGTCATTTGTTTCCAGAGCTCACCAAAGTGATAAACCCAAGCCAGAAATAATCCACGCAAATTGAATTTTAGAATTTGTGAGCAGTCAGAGCTACATCTTGAAGAGCCTGACGTGTATTGTCAGTATGATTATCTGCAGTCTTATGCACCATTTCTAATTTTCAAATTATCCCCTTGACACTGTGGAACCACATGAGTTGCTTGTATTTAAAAGTTGAAATGGAGCATGTACTACAGATAGATTTTTGAACAATGTTGCCAGAGGCTCAGTGACTTAAGATTGATAATAAAACATCTCATAGATGCTAATAAAATCGTACATTCCTATGTGACTGATAAAATAGACTTGAATTTATCCACAATCCCTTCCATCAACCTTACATTTGCTTTTCTCCCATACAGTATTTCCATTTCTCTGTGAAAGCTAACTATATTCTTTTGAAGAACTTTTACACATAAACAGTATATGATATAAATCTTTTACTGTTTGTTAAAGAGTTTGAGCATTTTAGATCAATACTAATATAAAAGAAACCATGGAGGTCTTGCTCATGGGAGTACACATGTATGTTGTTCTTTTTAAAGCTGTTATGTCCTGAAGCCAACTTTATTGGTATCTGGGGTTGGACATGGTGGGGAGCCTTCAATGCAGGGGTCAGCCACGGTAGGGACTATGAATTTGGAATGTAATAAGGATGTATCTAGCCTGTAGTAGGAGGAATGGGTCTCTCTCTCTCTCTCTCTCTCTCCCCAAAGAGATGGTGTTAGAATTGGGTCCTATAAAACCCAGAATAGCTTTACGTGACATACTTAAATATTCTCAACTCCATCCTTTATAAGCTGAAGGGGAAAGTCTCTATTGAATAAGCTTTTGGTGTTGTTGTAGAGGACATAGAGATTAAGGCTATGGTAAAGTAAAATTCTCTGCTTGCAAGTGGTAAGGTGCCAGTCTTACTGCCTCTAGCGCACATTATCATGTTTATCTGCAGTACAGAAACAGTAATGGTGCACGACTCAGACCGGTTAGATTTTATTACACAGCCTATTTAAACATGCAACACAGTGCTTGTGTTCCTCCATCCACACATTCAGCAAACACCTATCTGGTACCTCACACGCTCCAGGAGCTTTCCCGGGTGTTGGTAATATGTGAGCAGAAGCCAACACAGTCCTCTTATCTGTAAGCTTATAGTCCACTGGAGAGGGCTAGAATTAGGCTCGAAAGGGACCAAAGGCTGGGATTGTGCCATCAGAATGTGAGTTCTACCTGAACACAGCTAGGGACAGGAGGGCTTGCCTTCTAGAGGGAAGGATGGGACGTGCAAAGTCTGTGTAAGTTAGAGGAGACAAGTGATTGGAACACAGGGAAAGGCAATGTGGCCCAGGGTCTCACTGGAAAGACAGGGGAAACAGGCAGTTGGATCTGATGGATGTCCCCCCAGGGAAGGGAGTCGTTGGAAATGGCATGCCAGAAACATTCAGAGCGAGGTATTTGTTGTAGGAATTAGAAGGAAGTCATCAAGTTCTTGCATCTCTGCATCTTGTGGTAAATCAATAGGGCTGTCAGGCAAATTACAACACCTGGACATGGCTTGGGAAGCAAAGGTGAAAACCAACCCTTGTCAGACTCTTACTCTATGTACCGCTGATAGTGTGGTTGACCTCTGTGAGCCATGGAGTCATGTATGTATATGCCTGTCTGAGGGAGCCTGGATGTGCCAGGTTTGGAGAGGCTGAAAGAGAAGATTCTGTAATAGCTAGGATAGCTGCATGTTTAGACACTTTCTTGTGCCATCAAAGACAGAAGCAGAGCAGTGCCAGCACTTGGGGGGGCACAGTGCCTAGTCCCCTATACTTACTCTTACAACATAATGACAGTCTTAACAGTGCATGCTGCTTTATTCAGTGGCTGTTCCTAACCTGAAACCAGGCAAGGATGGGACTTGCAGGATACATTAGCTTAACAGCACCTGTCCATGAAAGCTCATTTTTAGTTAGATTTTGGTTGTTTTCATGTGAGCATTGGAAAGTCATCATAGCTATGCAAGCCAGCTGGGGGGCAATTAGTTAAGGTGTAGGGAGAGACGATGGAAGAGTAATATTAGATTTACATTCTGGAGTCCTGCATTCTGCTGAAGGAAACAGATTGGAAAAAAATTGAGTAGATAGAAACACTTCCGTTAGCAGCTTGTAAATGGTCCTAGTGAGAGATGAGGACAGCTAGGATTAGAGGTGGCAACAAGTAAGGATGAGTCCGGAGATGCCCTGGTCCTAGAGAACTCAGAGTTGGAGATGGGATTCTTACATGTTGGGCCAGAGGACAGTGTCGAGGTCACGGACTGAGTTTGCAGTGGCATGGAGAATACCTAGATGGAAATGTCTGGTAGGGATGTCACATTTGATCAGTCATTGGTATAGGAGCAAGATCATCAGTAGGAGAGAAATATAAGTTTTCAACATACTCATCAATGGCTTTCTTCCTAGGCCTTAAGGTCCACCTCTGCTTTATGGTTGCCAGATATGCAGCTACTGCTTTGGCACCGAGAACTGTCTTTTCACAGCCCTGCTCCACTCTTTAAATCTTTGCGTAATCACATGCTTTCCCTTCTCCTCCTCCTTTTGTTAATTCCACATCCTTCTAGTTCCTAGTGGTCCCTAGTGTCCCTATTTCGGGGATCAACAAGCTTTATTTGCACAGTCAAATAGTTGTAGCAATTCCAGTCTGCCTTTTAAGGGTATGAGCATCTGGGGACAATACACAAAGAAGGCTACAGTGTCCAGTAAGTCTGGATTTTCACAACATGTTTGGAACAGACTTGACCTATGACCCCTTTACCAGTCGGTCATGTGCTTCATTGTCTCCTTTATTTTCAATCGTCTCCAATCTCCTGCCTAGAACATGACCAAAATTTAGAAATTGCCTCCCTCTGCTCCAGCTTTATTAATGTTCATTGTAATTTTTTTTTCATTTTTCCCTTGAAGGTCTCCTTTTCTTTTCTAGTTAAATCTTAATAATCTGACTTTTTGCATTGTTGTCTCAAAAATAGTCATGATCTCTACTTTTTTGAGTGAGATGACTTCCTCCTGCTCTCTCCTTCTCCCTCTCTCTCCGTCGTCTGTCTCTGTCTCTCTCTCTCCTTCTCCCTCTCTTTCTCTCCCCCAAAGATCTCAAGTGTCTATCTACACAATGCCCTTGGAAAGGTAAGGAAGGAGTCCCCAGTGAGAGGTCTCTGCAACCGTGTGAACATACCATGTCCTTGCTAGTCCCCTGACGTCCATGACCTTGCGGTCTTCTCATTGTTGTTCTGTCTCTGATGACTGCCTGTCACATTAGATAAAGGCTTTTCATCCAGAATATACAAAGAATTCATGAGATTCAATAAGATGAATTCTATTAAAAATGGGCCTAAGCCTTTAGCAAACTCTTTACTAAGGATGATCCTCTCAGTCCTCGGCATGCAAAGGGACATTCATTAGCTGTGTTATTAAGGACTCACCAATCACAGCACAGATGAGATAAAACCACAGTCCTTCAATGGCCAGAATCCCAAACACTGACACCATAAAAATGCTGGTATGTAGAGCAACAGGAGTGCTCATTGCTTGCTGACATCAAGAAATTAAGAAAAAGTGCAAACATTGGAAGAGTCTTTGTGTAGGAATCAGTGTTTTTGAAGTAGGCAGTGTCTTTTTTTACCTGACCCTCTCTTGAATAAACCATCGGTCTATTAATCTATCAGTGGCATGAATTACTCATCCATGTATGAAGACAGAGGTCTAATCTTTTTCAAAGACCTCATTCCTAGTATCTCATAATGAGGGTTCTGTTTAGGGCTAATGCTGAGCCAATGCCCGCAGTGCCCTGCTCATTGTCCCCAGTGTCTTAGCACCTCACTCTTCTCTCCCTGCCTCAGTGCACTGCAGCTGTGCCTTTCTCTACCTGAAGGCGTTTAAGGCACCCCTGGAGGCCTTGGGACTCCATTTGCCATTCCTGGCCTTCTCCATGTACCCCATTTCTCTACTGTCCAAGGTCAGGAGGCTGTGCGAGTTAATTCTGCATCACTTCTACAGTAACCTCCAACTCGTGGTTGGTGTCAGATGCACTAACTCTGAAGCCGCGTGCTTTAGGCTGATTGTCTGCGTTTACTAGGGGACTAAGCTCCAGCTGCTCACAGCGGAGCTGACCCTTTGTCTTGCCTGTCCTTCCTTGTCTCCCTTCTCTGCTCCACTTAGCCATATTTCCTGTAACTTCCCCATACTTCTGGTGTTTGAATCCTTGCTTCTGAGGAGCATGAACTAAGACTGACAAGAGAGCAAGGAGAGCCATCTCCCATGTCTTCAAAGTTTCTTTCCTCCATCATCACCTCCTCCTATACCTGCTCCTCCTTTCTCTCATCTTACTCCTCTTCCTCCCTGTTCTCCCTTTCTCTTCCTCTGAGAACTAAGTATCTAGCTCAGGGCCTGTGTATATTAAGCAAGATCTCTACTGTTGAGCTCTGTCCCTGACCGCATCTTAGTTTCTGTAAAAATTGTAGAGGTCTTCATTTTCACCTACTTGCTGGTGATTTCTCAAACCTGACATGGCAAAGAAAACTCCAATCAGAACCTGAAAAACAAACCACTTCCACACTGAGTTCAGCAGTGTGCTTTCTTTCTCTTCCTCTGTAATGGGGAAAAAAATATTTTAACTGAATTCAGCATGTCAGCGTGTTCCTCCTTTGCTCTGACTGCACTGTGGATAGCACAGCATACAGATATAACTTGTGTTTGTAACATCACGGTTAGTTATTTTTACCCGGTGATCTCAGGCTTGGCCTGAATACCTGGAATCTGGGATCTGCTTGTTTACATTTTGATTTACTCTGAAAGTGTTAACCTCAGAGGTGGTTCAGCACATATTTCAAGGACTGAAGAAAACACAGAATGCTGTGACTCACCTTTGTAATCCTTCTGTACTACTTAGGAATCGCTCTTCTGGAAGAAGCCAAGTTTGATCCCTATTAAGACAGATCTTTATTGATACAGTCTATCAAAATTCACCCTTGTGTATGATTCATGATTTTTTCATAATGTTATAACACAGGTGGATAGAAATGGCATATTTACTCAGAATCAGTAAATCAAAGTAAATATTAAACTTTACAATTTGTTCATCTATTCATGGAAAAATAAATATTATTTCATTTCATATGAATCATTTATTCATTGCCGTGCTCAAATAATTATATCTTCTCAAACTAGTGAAAACTTTTCATAGTCTGCTTTAATAAACATGTGATAACCCACTATTTACTATATTAATTGAATACATTTAGATTGTTTACAATTTTCTGCTTTCCTTTTTTATTTTCTAATTTTAATCAATTCATTTATTTTTAATGTGCATAAGTGTTTAGTGTGCAAGTATACACAAACACATATTGAGGGATTGGGAAGTGTGTGTGTAGTGCCTACAGAGGCCAGTGAGGGCATTGAAATCCTAGAACCAGAGTAATAGGTGCTTGTGAGCTGCCTTAGGAATAGAACCTGGGTCCTCTGCAAGAGCAGTCAGTGATCTTAACTGCTGAGTCTGCTCTCTGGCCCCCAGTTTGGTATTTTTTTAACTGCTATTGTTTTTATTTTCTTTTCTAATTGATTTTTATTGAGCTCTACATTTTTCTCTGCCTCCCTCTCTGCCTCTCCCCTCCCCTCTTCAACCCTTCCCTAAGGTCCCCATGCTCCCAATTTACTCAGGAGATCTTGTCTTTTTCTACTTCCCATGTAGATTAGATCTATGTAAATCTCTCTTAGTGTCCTCATTGTTGTCTAAGTTCTCTGGGATTGTGGTTTGTAGGCTGTTTCTCTTTGCTTTATGTTTAAAAACCACCCTTGAGTGAGTACATGTGATAATTGTCTTTCTGGATCTGGGTTATCTCACTCAAAATAATGCTTTCTAGCTCCATCCATTATCTGCAAAATTCAAGATGTCATTATTGTTTTCTGCTGTGTAGTACTCCATTGTGTAAATGTACCACATTTTCCTTATCCANNNNTTTTAGATTCCTCTGTTGAGAGTTCTCTGTTTAGGTCTGTACCCCATTTTTATTTTAAAGTGTGGCTTGGCATGCTCCAACACTTGAGATGATTTTCTTAGGACTAGCTTCTGAACTTGGAATCCTTAACCCAAGCCATGCATATATGTGACCTTATTAACCTAGACACCTAATTGAGGATTTTCAGTGCTTTGGGTGGCTTTTCAGACTCTTTGTTACTGATGGTCTGGAGACTATAGATCACCTTCAGGTGAAACAACAGCTTCCATTGCGTTCAGTTTATTTCAGAAATTTGCGATGCTCATTTTTCTTATTTAATAGCAGTGAAGTCAGTTACTTATAAAGTGATGATTTATGAATCAATGAGACATATGAGACAATAAATAATTTACTGTTGTGTTTTGAGGTATGCTATTTGTAAATATCATTTCAAATTTAGTATCACCACACTGAGTCAGTATAATCTAGAAAGTAAATTAGGAAAACTTGGCACTGTCCACTGTGGCACACTCTGCTTGAGTGTACTTGCTTCCTTTCTGGGAATATAAATATTTCATTTACCAAGGAATCCTATCACCTTCATGCTGTCTTTGCCAAAGTAATATAACCAAGGAACTGCTGACATTGGATTTTGTCACGTGGTATTTCTGTGCTCAAGCAGAGAAAATAGAAACAAGAAAATTGAATCGAAGCATTTTGCAGCTGTTGTTTAAAATGATCAAGTTTAAAGAAATATTTGTGGTGGAGAGATAGCTAATCAGTTAAAAGCACTTGATCCTCTTCTAGCAAATTCAGGTTTCACACCCAGCACTCACATGACGGCTCCCATACGAAACTACAGTTCTAGGGGATCCTACACCCGATTTTGGCCTTTGTGGGCACCAGGCATGCGTCTGGTACACAAAAATACATGGAAGCAACACACACATGTACATACATACACACACATACACACACATATACACACATACACACATACACATGCACACATACACACACATTAAACAAGACATATTTATAGAGTATTACATTGTACAGATGTGTGTTAGTCAAAGAAAAATTCCCCTTTCGTATTTCTTTTTCATATTTTATATTATAAGCATGAATGGTCTTATCCCGAGAGTAAAGACTTGGTCCTGAAATAAGTGTGCTCAGTCCTTATTAATATCTTTAAGAAAGATAAGTTGTATGGATTTTAAGTAAAATATAATAAATAAAACAGTAAGAAAGGACAGGAGCTGGGAATGGTGGCTTACGCTTGTAATCCCAGGACTTAGGAGGCTGAGGTATGAGAATTGCAGCCAAACTGAGGCTCTGCCCAGACTACAAAGCAAAGCTTTGTTTCAAGAAACAAAACACAAGCAACATCCACAAAGAATAAACGGAGGACTTCTTTTAAACAACCTTAATGCCTGTTACTAATGTTCTTCCTGCAACTCGGCTCCTCACGTGGCATAGGAGAACCCCACTTAACAATTGTGTGCACTAGGTTTATGAAGTCCTGTTTTTCCTTCACAACCTCAGATGAGGCCTGCATGGGAAGATAACAACGAAGAACTTGAGTAGGAAAGATAAGTCAGCTCCCAGCCCCAATGTTATAAGGATTAAAAGCATCCCAGGCTCCTATTCTAGCTGGTTGTGATGGTTAATATTGACTGTCAACTTGGCAGGATCTAGAATCACTTAGGAGACAATGTCCCAGGCTTACTAGGAAGGATTATCTCAATTAGATTGAGGGACAAAGGCTTGCTCCAGCTTTGGGCGCCACCATTCAATGGGAGAGTTAGCTCAGCCACAGCATTCATCGTGAACAGCTTCCTGACTGTAGATCCATGTGACCAACTGGCTGCAAGCTCCTACAGCTATGACTCACTCGTCATGATGGACTGTGCCCTCAAACTATGAACGAAACTCAATTCTTTCATCCTTAAGTTGCTTTTGGTGGGCATTTTGTTGTAAAAATGAAGCAAGTAACTAAAGAAGAGTCTCTGAGTCTTCCACTGAACACAGTACAGATTCATATATGTGCATATATTGTGCCTGAAATAAAATCTGCTTTGCCCTGGAATTCAGCTGTTTTATAACATTAACTACTTACTAAAAATCAAGAAGTAAATAAAATGGACCCCTGGCTAGCCAGAGTGACTTCTCCACTGAAACCATTAATCACAGGCAGTGTATACTGGACTTACTGTACTAAAAGTGCCTGTCTTGGTGAGCGAGTGAGGAGCAGAGGTTGTGTGGACAATGAAGGGAGAAAAAAATGTCAGGGAAGCTCACTTGGGAGACATGAGAGCTGCTACTCAGGACTCATGTTTCTCTGGCCAATACCAACGTGACCTGGGATCTGAGCTATAAGTAGCTGTGGCATTGACCTTCACATTGCCCATTTACGGTTGTTACTGTTATGGTGGAGCCAAGGACATGGTGCTGTTTTATACTTTGCTTCCAGTTAGACAATCTCCTCCAGCATCAATGGTGCTGGTTGTCATGACTCCTGCCCAGGGGCCTGCGGCATTGATTGGCTGATGTCTCTGGGGAATGGTGCTGTAGGGACTGCCTTGGGCTACAGTGCCAATTCTATCTCTTACCCCCAAGCTCAGAAATTGCCCATAAAAGCTTCTCCACTTATATAGTACAAGCTATTTTTTTTTCAGAACTAAAGCCATTGGTTTGTATGGTTTTTGTGCAATTTTGTCACTTTTTTTAATCAAGAAGAACTGCTAACAATGCTTTCACTTGGGTCCAATTTTAGCCAGAATTTTCTAAAGCTGTATTTTGAGGGAGAAGTGAGTTAGAAGCCCTCTGTTGATCGTGAGTGGATAGCTTTCGTTTTTCTACTTTCTCTCCAGAATCAACATTGTTAGGATGTCTAAACTAGAAGTAATCGGAGTTGTGCTCTTTCAGGCTTGAGTGCCCATGTACACGGTACAGACTGTCGGCATTAGACTGGCTGTGGGCGAGGATTTCGGGGTCTGTCAATCTCCTGCCCTGAGCAGCTGTGGTGCTGATGCTCTTGCTCTGCAGCCCCAGATCTGTGCTCTTGAGCTCACCTCTTCGAGATCAGGATGCATGAAGGCCTCACCCTAGCCCAGGGCTGAGGCGTGGCATGAGTCACACATGTTTCTCCCCTGGAGGATGTTGCCCAGCAAGCTGATTCTGCAGGGAATTATGATGCTGGATGCAGAGTGAGAACCTCAGGGCTTAAAGGAGCTGTTGCTCTCATTAATTTTTTACACTAGAAATAGTGATACCCGGTAAGCCGCCATTTTCCAGCCAAGATAAAACTTCATTGCTAGACACAGCATTGTCTCATTTACTCGAGAAAACAAAACTTGCACAGTTCAACTATGCAAAAGTGCTTTTAAAAGTCCTACCTTTTATTTTATACACACTGGAAGTGACTTTAAGGACAGCTCTTACTTTGCACTATTTCTATGCATTCAAAAAAGGAAAATATAAGTAAGAAAAACTGGTTAGGACATTCTTTCAAATGTCTTCCCCTTAGAGGATAGATTCCTTTGAGTCATTCTATGGTTCCCATTGTCTGACTTGGTTATGAGGAGTTGATGGTGCAGCCCAAGGGTGATGATGGTGCTGCATAGAATTCCAGCATTTGGGAAGCCCAAGTGGGAGTGTTTCCAGTCTGAGAAGAGCCTTGGGGCTATGTAATGGGATGAGCTAAAAGAAAGAGAAAGAGGGAAGCATGAAAGGAAGGGAAGGTGGAGGCAGGCATGGGGAAAGGGAGTAAGTTTACATTTTGGGGATAGGTTTAGATTTGGGGTTATTTGGGGCTATGTTCTTGTTCTGTGTTGGTATGGGGTTTCCTCTGTAGTAACTGATGTCAGTAGTGTTGATTTCGATGTGTATGAATTGATGATGAAAACCATGTCAAGACTGCTCCCTTGAAGATTATGATTACAAAATGTATCACAGTTTTAGAGAGAGGGGAGAGAAAAGATGCTGATTTAAGGAATTTCCTCATGTGACTGTGGAAGCTTGCCTGGCCGAAACTGGCTGACAGACTTGGAGTGCAGAGGAGGGATGGCACTGAATGTGAGTGCACACGGCTGAGGCACAGAGCGTGAGTGCACACACGGCTGAGGCACTGAACGTGAGTGCACACACGGCTGAGGCACAGAGCGTGAATGCACACACGACTGAGGCATAGAGCCTGAATGTTCACATGTGTGAGGTCTAGAGCTTGAATGTATACAGGTGAATTCACACCCAGCCGAGGCACTGAGCTTTAATGCACACCTAACTGAGATATAGAATTTGAATGCTCACATGGGTGAGACATAGAGCTTGGATTCACACAGGTGAATTCACACCTGCCTGAGGCACCGAGCTTTAATGCACACCCAGCTGAGGCATAGATGGGTACCTTTTGGGGGAACCTCAATCTGATTTCTCTTTTACTTTCAGCCTGCTGAAGGAGGCACACTCATTCAGTTATGGAAAATAAACGCATGTAGATTTAGACATTAATTGCATCTACAAAGCACCTTTGCAGCAACATGCATGCTGACATTTGGACAAATATATGGATAAGGTGAGATACATACAACTCAGAATTACACGGAGATTGCCTTTATTTGTGGTCTTAAAAATGAGACTGCAGATCTTGATTTTCTACTTATGTTATTGCTGAGGAGTTTCATTACTCCTGTGCAAGTTTAGCTTTTCCATCATTGATTGCCCTCTTATTTATTAAAAAATCTTTAATCATTTTATATACCAGTTCCCACTCTCTCCCCTCCTCTTACTTCCTCCACCTTCCCTCCACCCCATCCACTTCTCAGAGAGGATAAGGCTTTTCCTTGGGGAGTCAACAAAGTCTAGCACATGACTTTGAGGCAGGCCCAAGACCCTCCCCACTATATCTAGGGTATATAGAGCAAGGTATCCCTCCAAAGAAAATGGACTCCAAAAAGCCAGTTCAAGCATTAAATCCTGGACCCACTGCCAGTGGCCCCGTAGACTGCTCCAGCTACACAACTGTCATCCATATTTAGAGGGCCTAGTTTTTGTCCTATGCTGGTTCCCCTGCTGTCATTCCAGAGTCAGTGACCTCCCGTTAGCTCAGGTAAGCTGTTTCAGCGTGTATCCCTAGCATGGTCTCGACCCCTTTGCTCATACTGTGTTCCTCCCTCTCTTCCGCTGGGCTTTGGGAGCTCAGTCCAGTGCTGCGGCTCACTGCTTCTGCTTCTATCAGCTGCTGGATGAAGTTTCTATGATGACAGTTAAGGTAGTCATCAGTCTGATTATAGGGAAAGGCCAGTTCAGGTGCCCTCTCCACTGCTGTTTAGGGTCTTAGCTGGGGTCATCCTTGTGGATTCCTGGGAATTTCTCTCGTGCCATGTTTCTTGCTAACCCCATAATGGCTCCCTCAATCAGGATATCTCTTTCCTTGTTCTTCCTCTCTGTCCTTCCCCATTTTGGCCATCTAGTTCCCTCATGTTTTACTCCCCCTCCTTCTCCCTTTCCTCCCCTTCTGCCCTCCCTTTCCCCCACCCCCACACTCCTAGTTTTATCAGGAGATCTTGTCTAGTTTCCCTTCCCAGGGGGATCCATATATGTTTCTCTTAGGGCTCTCTGTATTACCTAGCTTCCCTGGGCTGGTTATCCTTTGCTTTACATGTAATATCCACTTATAAGTGAGTACATATCATGTTTGTTTTTCTGAGTCTGTGTTACCTCACTCTGGATGGGTTTTTTTTCTAGTTCTATCCATTTGCATGCAAATTTAAAGATGCTATTTTTTTTCTGCTGAGTAGTGCTTCATTGTGTAAATGTACCATGTTTTCTTTATACATTCTTCAGTGAGGGGCATCTAGGTTGTTTCCAGATTCTGGCTATTACAAATAATGCTGACTGCTATGAATGTAGTTGAGCAAATGTCCTTGTAGTATGATTGCGCATCCTTTGGTTATATCCCCAAGAGTTGTATTGCTGGGTCTTAAGGTAGGTTGATTCCCAATTTTCTGAGAAATTGTTATACTGATCTCCAATGTGACTGTACAACTTTGCACTTATACCTGTTCTACCTGATGTAGGAGGGTCATCTGTCTATGTGTTACTTTCATTGGTTAATAAAGAAACTGCCTTGGCCTTTTGATAGGCCAGCCCTTAGGTGGGTAGAGCAGACAAAATAGGATTCTGGGAGAAAGAAAGCAGAGCCAGGCAGATGCATGAAGCTCCGGCCCAAGATGG
>LOEQ01000772.1:116164-126532 GCA_001685075.1 Bramus lutescens | reverse complement strand
AGCCTATAATTCGTGATCCTAGAGAAGCTAAATAAGAAGGTGAACCCAAAGAGACTTATTTTCTTTAAAGTGATACCAGTGAATAAAGCTGTAAATGTCCTTCAATGATATCTTACTGCTAATGATGGCTATTAGGGATGATAGCTGATTGAGCTCTGAAAACCCTGATAATTTGGCGAAAGTTCCAATATCACCTGTGTGTAGTAGAATAGTTTTGATGTCTTTTCCATTACGGTTGGAGACATAGGAGCTCAAGGAAGAGAGAAGTCCTAGAGTTGAGAGTGTGAGCTAGTCAGCATAGTTAGGACCTGGATGCCTGGATCCTGCAGACACTGCAGATGCCCACAGAGCACACTGTGTGTCCTGTCAGGATGTGGCCGAATCACAATAGTTCATTTCTTAAGAGAGCGTTGTGTTCCTCTATCTGTTTAGATAAGATCCTCCTAGTAATGGTCCTTCCTATTTTGAGCCTCTCAAACTTCTTCCAAGGCGTGGTTCACTCTGCTTTAGGAAGCCATTCCTCCCTACTCCTGTAAAAATGGATCACTGCCTGTATTCATTCTGTGAGCAGCCCCCTCCCCTCTTGGCTATTTCACTGCTTCATGTCAGAAGCATTATCTCAGTAACAGGTGAAGCGTAGCATTGAAGATTGTATGGGTTCCTGGCTCGGGGACTTTGGCTTTGACACACTTCATTTCAGTCTCCACTTTACCTCTTACTTTCTTTGTAAGGAGAGAAAATAATTTGCCCTTTCTGAGCTCAGTTAACTTTTCTATATCAAAAAGCTCCCTCTTTGGCTTGATTAAAGGCTAAGCTGTTTATGATAAATCTCAAGATTCTCAGTGGTCAATGGACAGCAACGAATTTTATTTTTTAATTTCTTTGTGTAATTTGTATAGTTAAGGGTCTATAATTTAAAACAACAAAGCTCTCTATTTAGATTGTGTGCTTCCAGACTAGAAAGCCATAACTTGGCATTTTGTGTATTGGTTAATAACTGATTAACACATACTGTTTTGATGGAACAAATTAACTTTTGTTATTATGTGGCATCTCACAAGAATGACATTGGCATGAGAAATATCATGAAGCTGTGTCTGAATGAACTTTGTTTTTAAACCTCTGCAGGTAGCTTCCTAGCCCAAAACTTTGTGTCGTGAAATCTGAGACTTTGACCCAGATAATATGATAGGAACTTCCTGTGATTTGGGGCCATACCCTACTTAGATGAACGTGGGACTTCCAGATTTACTGAGAGCTTGGTACTGTGCACCTGTTTCTTGCTCTTGCTCATTTGGCATAGGTGACCATGCCGTCCCTGCCTCAAGAAGTGGGTAAGTGGATTAACCTGCCCATACTACAGGCTATGCATGTGCTCAGAATACGTGATATTAAAACTTTGAAAGTGTCACCATTCATAGTTTCCCTTTGCTGGGGGCAACATGAATGTTTGTGGTCACATTGATTTTTATTTTAGTGACAGCTGTGTCTATTTCTTTTTAAAGTTATTACGGGATCCTCTCCCCCGGATCTGAATACAGAGCTGCCTTATCAATGTACCATGAAAAGGAAAGTCAGAAAAAAGAAAAAGAAGGGAGTCATTACAGCGAACGTTGCTGGGACAAAGTTTGAAATTGGTGAGTGTCTCCAGAACCCAGCACTTTCCGTGATCGATGGGAAAACTGCCTTGGCACAGGAAACAATGTAGAGTTGGGAGAGGTGATTATCTTTTAGGTAATGGATTTCTAAATTACTTCTGTAAAACTGCTGACAGGTTAGAAGAATTCTTTCCTATGCAGTGGGGGATGATCTGTTTTGAAAAGGCACTAATGGATTTCTAAAGTTTCATTTCAAACAAAGAAAAACACATTCAGTTAACTTAGCAGAAAGAAATGTGTAGGTCTCTACCCAACGCTGGATTTTCCTGTGATGTTCAATGTTGTCAGCTATCTGAGGTTTGAAAGTCATCATAAGAAAGATTTATACCTGTTTGATCTTATGAAGGTTTGTGAATATAGAGTGGATCTTTTTAACTATTCTCATGTAATCTGGAAGCATTGGCCTCACTGGTGTTAGTACATGAAGATCCACGACTTAAGTAGCCAGCTGAGCGGCTGCCATCACTGCCACTTCACCTTGTCTTATCATCAGGGTCTCGCCAATTATGTCTGGGCTCAGAGGATGTGTCTCCATTTCTCAGGAGTACATTTGGTCTCATGCAGGCATTCTGTCCCTGTTGCTGTTTTCTGCTATTAGCTTATTAGAGGAACCTCACAGGACCTGTGGCCACTGCTCTCACTCTCTGTATGTGCCCACTAGCCCCGAGGGAGGCCATCTCATGGTGGCACAATGCGTGACAGTGGAAAATGGCACTTTCCTCTTGTGTGTGCACTTGATGACACAAGGTATCAGTATAACTCCAAATCACATTCTGCTGCCTTTGAAAGCAACTCTCTGCCCTCACATAGATGGTTCCAGAACCTCTCTAGGTGTCCTTGTTATCCCAGGCATCGCTGCATATAAAGCCAGTTTTTTTCTCCAGCAAATAGCCAAAAGCCTGTAGGATTTGAGGCCAACCATTCCTGGTTATCAGTTTTGCACCTGAGCTAAGTCAGCTAGACAGTCCTCACCATTTCCCATATCATTTTTCAGATAAAGGAAGCATGAAAAGTGAGCACCGAAGCATCGCCATGTAGACACACTCTTCTTTCAGGACTCAGAACTCACTGGAACTCAATTATCACCCCAACTTTACAGCTTATCTTCATTGTAAACTCAAGATTTGTTGAGAGACAAATGCCCGTATGTTAACTGTAACATGTCACTTAAGGAGGAGTAATATTTAGTCAAAAGTAAACCCTGAGAATAAATTTTTTTTTAGTGGGATCTCAGGGTGGGGAGTGGCAGAGAGCCAGTCTCTAAATCCTTCCTGGAAATCTGGCTTCCCTGTTTCTTCCTTTGAGTAAACAGAGCTGACTCACTTTTAAGTGGTAATAGTAACTTGAGTTGGGAAGGTAAAAGGTGCACAGGAGATGCGATGGTCAAGGGTATTTTTACCTTTCCAGCCTTATACCTAGTTCCATCCAGGTCATGGAGAACCCACGAGAGCAAATGACCCTGTAGAGTTACCTCAGCTCTCTGTGTGCTTTCATGGTGTCGGAGTCACTTTCGAAACCCTCCAGTAAATCTGAAAGGACTATCACTAAGTATTTTTGGGGCCATCTAATTCTCTTCCCAGCTGCTGTGGAGAATAATTTGGTCCTAGATAAAACAGCTGTCACTCCTAAGGAGTTTATGCTGTAAGTAGTGGGTAGTCTGTGAATGGAATATTATGAACGTATTTCTCCACAATGATGTCTTTAAGGTTTAAACTCTCGTTCATTTTAACCATTTTCTTTCAGTTCGTTTAGTAATAGATGAAATGGGATTTATAAAGACTCCAGATGAAGATGAAACGAGTAACCTTATATGGTGTGATGCTGCCGTTCAGCAGGAGAAGATCACAGAACTGCAGAACTATCAGGTAGGGCTTAGTCTTCGGTTGTTCCTGTTTCAGGTCTGAGTTCCCTGGACAGCCTGTCTTGTTGCCAGGCTGCATCATGTCCCTACATAGCCTGTAGCCAGCTTATTTCTTTAAAGGAGTATTGAGAGGAAAGAATTCTGTCCAAGATGATGCTTTGTGTCATACCTTAGGATGAGTGACAGGGAATGATGGTGTCTGGATGGACAGAGACTGTATGGTATTGCCTACTTGCCTTCTGGCTTTTATCTCTAGAGGGCAATACAGAGGTGTTTGGAAGAAATGAAAAGCAAATAGAAAAGCCTACAAGGAATCTGAGACAATTGACATTTGCTATTTACTCCTCTCCCTCCCTCCCATCATCCCTCTCTTCTTCCTCCTTCCCCTCCTCCCCATTCCCTCCTCTTCCCTAATCCGCTCTTCCTTCCCCTCCTCCCATCCCCTCCCCCTCCTCCTTACCC
This sequence comes from Bramus lutescens, assembly GCA_001685075.1. Lineage (NCBI taxonomy): Eukaryota > Metazoa > Chordata > Mammalia > Rodentia > Cricetidae > Bramus > Bramus lutescens. The sequence goes on along the minus strand of LOEQ01000772.1, from coordinate 122,551 downwards.
CAATCCCTTCTCCCTTCTTTCTCCCTTCCTCCTCTTATTTCCACATCCTCTTCTCCTCCCCTCCTCTTCCTCCCCTCCTCTTATCCCCTCCTCCTCATTACTTTAGGAATCAGAGAATGTGTGGTAGAACTGATGAGCAAAAATTTAAGTCCTATGTTATAAATGTCTATATTTATGTGTTGTATCCAAAAAGCAGTTTGGATATTGAATTGCCGTTTATCCGACACAGAACAATAAAACTTTATTATCTTTGTAAAAACTTTTCCAGATTTCTTTAAAATTTTACAGAATTATTCTCTGATCATTTTTTATTTCACAATAATTATTAGCTATTTATTTAAAATCCTGTATATAATAATGTTTAATCTATTAGGACAGAAATCTCAAAGGACGTTTTTCACTGTTACAGTATAAAAGAACAGATTCATTGATTCAATAAATGTTAATATTTACCTTTTTATTTTTCAGAGGATCAACCATTTTCCAGGAATGGGGGAGATCTGTAGGAAGGATTTCTTAGCAAGAAATATGACCAAGTAATCTTCATTTTCTTGTATAGAGAAGGCCTGAGCAAAGTTTATGCTGTGATTGTGGTGGTATTACCTTGAATAAGGTTGTGTTCAGATGAGTTAGTCAGATGGGAGAGAGACACTCAGAGGCAGAGCAGTCCTAATAGGCCCCTGGTTCTATTTTTAACTTTGCACAGGACGTCACTGTAACTGAGGTTTAGAGGAATGGCAAAAACTCACACAAACTGCTCTCAGTGGAGCTGGGCCCCAACTAGTTTTCAGAATCTCAGGAACCCTTTTCTTTTCATTACAACTTGATAACACAGAAATGTAAATTCTTGTTCAATTTTTAGTCAAACCTCAGGAGAAGTCATTTGTTGCATCATATGCTTTGTGTGTTTCTTGGATTTTTTGGGGCTTGAGAATGTTTAGTGGCAAACAGTATTTTTGAATAAAGGAATGTTCATAAAAAATTAATATGACATGTCTATTATTAAAGATTATCATTGAAGTTATTCCTGTGAATATTTATAATTATACATCTCTTTATACAACAATTTTTGTATCTAGGTTATGCTGCAAAAACTGAAAATACTTAAGTACATGAGCTAAGTAAGATATGTATTTGCATGTTAAAAAAGGTACCTCATGGTACCTTTTAAAGTTCTAATTAAAGCCTTAACTCAGTCTAATTTCAGGTCATTGTTAAATATAATAAACACATGTAAAGGTGTTTCAATAAAGCTACAATATTAGCATTAATTTTATTTAAATAGTCAAACTATCAAACCAGTCAATATTCTTTTTTTTTAATTGAGATTGCCTAGTTGCAGAATTAACATACTTTAAGCAATTGCAGTTGGAAATGATATCATTTCATTATCCATGGTGGTAATGGCATATCTGTGCACATGCACGTGAAAGGGAGGTAGAGGAGGGGGGAGGAGAGACAGATGAATGTGTGACGTGTACGTGTTTGTGTGTGCAGATGCATGCTCCTGGAGACCAGAGGAGGAAGTCGTGTCCCCTGCTCTCCCAATCTCTGCCTTGTTTTCTAGAGACTAGGTCTCTCACTGACCTGGAGCTAGGCCAGTGGATAGCCCTGGGGATGCTTCTGCCTCCACTTCCCTGTAGAACTGGGGTTCTAAGTGCCTATGTGGCTGCACCTCATTATTTACTTAGACTCTGGGGCTTTGAAGCCATGTCCGTATGCTTGCTCCGTGAGCACTCCTACACTCTTACCTACTGATCTATTGCCCCAGCTCAACATCACTTAAAAATGGAATCTTGGGAAAGTCCTTGAGATGTGTTGATGCTGTGAGTGTCCGGTTGCTTTGCCGGTGGTTGATGTTCTACTCTTCTCCTCTCAGAGTTTAGTCTCTGCCTTTGTGCGTTCTGTTCACAGTGGTTCCATTTTAATTTTGGCTAACCTTATTTGCAGACTATTCTCATCTATAATAAAAGACCACATTTAGAAAAAGAAAAAAATGTCTCTTTTGAAAGTATTATCTTCAGGGCTGGAGAGATGCCTCAGTTCTTAGGATCTCTTTATTACCAGCTGCTCTTCCAGAGGAGCTTGGGTTTGAGTCCCAGCATCCACGTTGCAGCTCATAACTGTAACTGCATTTCCAGGGGATCTGATGTTCCTTTCTGGCCTGTGCAGCACTGGGCACACACATGGTGTACAAAACGCAGGCGCAGGCCTAGGCGTGCACACACACACACACACACACACACATTTAGTAAACAAAAATGTTTAAAAAGAAAATATTACCTTTAATAACACTTTTTAAAAAATCATTCTTCGTTTTCATTTTAATTGAGAATTGATAAGTATAAAATACTTAACATTTCTGGATCAATCAAAAAAGAAACACTTTTTTTGCCCCAGGCCTGGTGTCACGAACTTGTAATCCTAGCAACCCAGGAAGGTGAGAGAGGAGAATTTATGAGTTCAAGGCCTGCCTGGGCAATGAATGAGCCCCGGTTTTAAAATAAAACCTGCAGCTAAGGAGTGGAACACTTCCTTAACGCATAGGAGGCATTGTGTTCTATCTCCAGTACTTTTACTTCCCCTCAGAATGAACATTGTCATCACATTAGGGTCACTATAGGCAAATTCTAGCAAATGCAACGCTACCGGGAGACATCATTGGCTGTATCATCACACGAATCGATGGTCCATTCACATAAAACTTCTATGGAACAGAGACTTTCAGATGGTTTTATCAGAAAAAGTGGCCAAACTCCAAGGCAATGGCATAGAAAAAAGTCAGGAACTGCTGTCTATGGACACCTTGGGAGACTGGAACACCAAGAACAAGTGTCAGTATAAATGGTGTGCTTCCTGACCCCCTCCCTGAGAGTTAGTGACTGACCTTTCTCCTCCAGTCTATTATCGCTTTGTGTTATATGCAAAGACTACCTGTAAATTCACTGGAGGCAGAGGCCTTGCTAATTCCCCTTGCTTCAGCAGCGCCTAGCATAGTATACAATCAAAAAATATTCATTGTGTTAAAATATAAACCAGTGTGTAACAAACAGGGCAGAGATTCTTATCTCTTTATTTTTGTTGATAGTCTCAAGTTTGGGCTATTGTTTAGTATACAGACATTTTGTGAGTAGTACAAAAAGCAAAAGAATAAAGAAATTTAAGTCTTCATAGTATAATTGCTACAAAAATAAGATTTACTAATGTTGAATAGAATTTATATTTCCTCTTGCCTCTGATTTACAGAATGATCAAGTCTCGGCCTCTGGATTATACTTTTGTTCCTAGAACGTGGATTTTCCCTTCTGAATATACTCAGTTCCAAAACTATGTGAAAGAACTGAAGAAAAAAAGGAAGCAGAAAACTTTTATAATAAAACCAGCTAATGGTGCAATGGGTCATGGGTAGGTTAGTTTTTTTCCTCTGGAAAATATAATCATTGAAAAATGAGAGATAAGATGTGCTCATAGTTACTCATGGTTGAATACTTTATTAGAAAAGCAGTAAGTTTCTAACTGTCATGTTTTTATGACTGACTCTCCTAACAGATTTCAGTAATCCAATTAAAAATACACCAGAGTTGTGAGCCATCAGGGAAAATTTATTTCTTCATAAACACAATGCATGCTTATAATAATTTCAGAAATCTTGGGTAATAAGATAAATTGCTACAGAAGAGCTAAATTAGCTTGGAGAACAAAGTAGAGACAGTTGTCTTGTTATAATGAGAATGCTTGAAGCAAAATGTATGTATTCTCTGCTTTATAAATGTTTTCCTCTCGTAGCCTTGGTAACTGGATTGAGGTTGCACAGGATACATTTTAAGCTAGCACACCAAAGACCTAGACAATTTTTCCAGGAATAGAATGCACAGCATAACATTTTTTATCCTCTTTGCTTATGTTTAGTTTTCTGTAGTACACTTTTTTTTAAAATAGGAAGTTGGCTGAGGTTGTTTTTTTGCAAAATGCATGTGAGTCATTTGAACCTTTTTTAAAAAAGAATTTCAAATGCTATACTGCAAAAGATCCTTGGACATTGTAGCTTCCCATTTAAACTGTTTTTTAAAAACCATTTAACTTTTGAGCATGATGCACTGATTCAGTCATATATTATGTTCAGAATGCTTGGTCATGTACAAATTAAGAAGTGGGGAATTTATGTCCATTGATTATTGGCATGTTGGCTCCCTGTTATCCATTAGTGAAAAGGAAAATGGAGGAGGGATGGTGATTGGTATGGGTTCCTCAACGTTTGTGATGAAAGTAATATATATTTATTAATATTAGTACAGTATATTTCATAGCAATGCAAAAACGATGGGAAAACATTGCAGAAAGGGTATTCTCTATAGTGGGGAATTCTGTGCTGTAATAGTGGATGGGTACAGGGGCTTCTGTTGCCTGTCACCTAGATCCACTTCCTTGCTGCTCTGCTGGTGTCCTGTCACTGAAGGTGAATGACTAAAGACTGCAGCCACCCCAGCTGAGCCATTTCTTCTGTCATTTTGATCACCTTTTGATTGCTAACTTTTGTATCTCGTCAAAGACATATTTTTAATTTTTATATTTTTGAGCTTATCATATAGTATCACAATTTTTATATTGAGATGTTTGCTAATCATCTAGTGCCACATCTTGTCTCTTGTCTGTCTTGACAATTTTTTGTTTGTGTGGATGCAAGGGTAACCAGTTCAGAATACTGCTTGCTTTCACGTTCAACCTTTTGTATCTTTAATTCTAAAAGAGGTATTTTTTAGATGACATTGTAGTTAGATTCTATTTTTCAACCTATTTCTCAAGCCCAGCTTTTCAAGTCAATCGATTGACTTTTAATTTGCTTACTAAGAGACTGTTTTTCCTGTCATTTTGCTGTTTGCCGTATCTGTATCATGCTTGCTATATTTCATGCACTTTACATTTTTCTTCATTACTTTTCTCTCTTCTATGTGAATAGTAATTTTCTTGCATACGCTTGAAATTATTTAGTTATTTCTTTATCAAAGCAAACTGAATTCCTCTAGAGAGCTCAAGGCAGATCAAAGTAAACAGCGACAGCCATCAGATCCACTTGAACTACCCTAGAACTCGCCTCGGGGCTGGGGACTGGGTTGCTGTTTAAACCACAGTGAACTGGGAATGAGTGATGTAACGGAATCAGTTAAAATGCCAAAAACTCCATTAAACAGAATTTAGGTGCTGTTTTCTTCCCTTTCTCCCCCACTCTTTTCTTCCTCCCTCTTTGGTAAAATATTCCCTGGGTGTTTCAAGTTTTTGTTTAACTTTCGTGCCTCCACAGAACTGATTCTGACAGCAACCCACTCATTGCTCTTGTGGAGGGACAGGGTTTTGGAATTTCTGTAACACTGTTCTCCTACTGAATACATTGATAACATTGATTTTCCTGGCATCTCAACCTCCATATCAAATTATTTTTATTTGTTTTCTTTAAACTTAGGATTTCATTGATAAGAAATGGGGATAAAATTCCATCTCAGGATCATTTGATAGTTCAAGAATACATTGAAAAGCCTTTCCTAATGGAAGGCTACAAGTTTGATTTACGGATTTATATTTTGGTTACATCCTGTGATCCATTAAAGATATTTCTCTACCATGATGGGCTTGTGCGAATGGGGACAGAGAAGTACATCCCACCAAATGAGTCCAACTTGGTAAGTGACGACAGAGAACTTAGTTATCGCTCATTTGTTCAATGTCTGCCTTTAAATCATCTATGATGTGTAAGAACTGTGTGAATCAAAGTTCCTTCTCTAAGGAGCTTATGACTGAAAGAATCATTTGCACAAGTGAGACCTGCTTCTCACTTACAGACAGCTTTGTGAAAACCAGACAGACCATCTGATTAGTTGATTAGGAAAAGATACTTTCTCTGGGTTGGTTTCTGAGCTTCTGTCTCAATGCTGTGACCTCTCTAGAAACTGCTATACTAGAAATAAAGTCAATGTGCTGTAGGAATTGTAGAAAAGTGCAGGGATCATAGGTTCAGTTTTTCAAGGGAGAGCTGTTATCAGATGAAGCTTTGTTTACAAGGTACAGTATGAACATGTAAATACGGAAGAACGTATGTGGATAAAAATCAAACGTCAGCCATTAGGGTTATTTTCTAGCGGTAAAGGGAGGTGGGTTCTAAATTTGCATTGATCACACATGAAGTCAAGGAAAAAATGGACAGTTTCTATGTGCATCAAGAGGTCTATTGAATGAACCATTTTGTAAGTATTTTTCATTAAATATTCAATAAAATTTCAATAAATTTTCAATAAAAATTTAAGTATTTTGTAACTATTTTGTTAGTATTTTTTGCTATAGAGATTTGCACTGGTATGGATTTTGGTTTATTGATACAAATTTAAGGTCAATTTT
>LOEQ01000772.1:105159-116077 GCA_001685075.1 Bramus lutescens | reverse complement strand
TTAATAACTTAGGGCTTTTCATGACTATTCTATCTCCAGCAGCAGCTTTATTTTTTTCCCCACGTAGCTCTGTTCTGTGCATGCTTCTAATAATGTCAGAATCACCTGGGTCTATGATAGCCAGTGTGCATACTCATGTGGGATTCCCCTCTGTGTGCTGCGATTACTATTAATGAATAAAGAAACTGCTTTGGACATATAGCAGGACAGAACTTAGCTAGGAGGGGAAAACTAAACTGAATGCTTGGAGAAAGGAGGCAGAGTCAGAGAGAATCCATGGAGCTGCTTCTGGAAACAAACTCACTGAAACTTTGCTGGTAGGCCATGACCTCGTGGTGGTACACAAATTGCTAGAAATGGGTTAACCTAAGATATAAGAGTTAGCCAATAAGAAGCTAGAGCTAATGGGCCAAGCAGTAATTTAAATAATATAATTTCTGTGTGATTATTTCGGGTCTGCACTGCTGGGCGGCCAGGAAACAAGCAGCCCTCCTTGCAACAATTTTTCACTAAAAATTCAATAAAATTTCAATAAAAATTTCTTTTATATAGCAGCTAATATTCATGAAAGTTGTAACTGTAATTTACCATGAAGATAATAATATTGCTTACCTATATTAAATTGTAATTTATCACCCAGAAAATTTAGTTAACTTCTAACTTTATGTTGTGAATGTATTGACTATAAGAAAAGTCACAATTAGTTATTGTTTTTCAGCTTTTCAAAGGCCCAATTCTTCTTCAGCATTTGTACATGCTTCTAGTAAGAGTAATCATTTCAAAATGAAATAATGGCTGACCCTCAAAGTTGCTTCCATTAGGAAACTAAAATTTTCACAAGCCTGGCAAGGAAAAAAAAAACAAGGAAATGATAAAAGTGTTAGGAAAAGACATTAAAATAAAGTAATGTTTTATTTATGGTCATAAAGCTTATTCTGAGCTTCCCCCAAGTCATGTTTGAAGTGTATTGCATTCCCTAGGATTGTGCTGATTTTGAAGAAACATTAATATAAGCCTTACATAAATGCAGTATGTGACTTCATCGAAGCAACAGTTTAGCTTTGAGGTAGAAGATAAAGTAAGCATTTAGAACGCCTGATGGGAAGTCTGAGTGCGGGTCTCCGATCTGAGGGAGCTATGGCCATGCCTAGGGGTTCAACTCTGCAGATGGAGTCTAAGGTCAGAGAAGACTGAGGAACGAGCTCGCCTGGCTCAGGGTTGGGGAGAGCACCTCACAAAAGAGAGGATTAGGGAAAGGAATAGGAAAACTGTGTAGGAAGCAGACACATTCAGTTTGGCCAAAGCACAGACCAGAAGGAAGGGTGTGTCTCTTCCAAGATGAATACAGAGAATCCCAGAAACAGGATTTTCCAGACATTGCAAAGGACTTTCTAGGACTTGGGGACTCAGCTCAAGATGACACACTGAATAGGACATTGGAATATGGGGTTTTTAAGAAGCCCATCTGGCCTGCAGTGTGGGGGATTAGATGGAAATATATCATATAGGAGGCAATAAAGGGACTTGAAGTGTGGGAAACCAGACACCCTTTCTGCCTAGCCATGTGAGATGAGAGGAGACTCTGAAATCGGGACCAGGCTGGGAATTTGAGCATGGTTTTGAGATACATTGAAGGTAACACAGATAGCATTGCTATGGTGGGGTCATGAGCTGGGTATGTGAAGCAAGGGAAGTCAGAGGAAACTCAGCGTGTGTCCTGGACACGGAGAATGAGCTGTACTCCCATGGCCATGGAGTTTAGATACTGTTGAAGGTTTTGTGGAAATTAACATATTTGGCCTTTACCTTCAACTGTACCGCAGGGATTTGGTTATTCATAGAAGAACCGTTTGAGTTGTGGGCTTGACTTGGGACATGTCAGCCCAGATTATAAGTTAAGTAACTGGAATGGGTAAGGGTGGGTCATATTTGTGTAAGGAAGATAGTATCTACTGCTGATATTAGACAGGACAGGGCTTGGGGATTCTGTTCTGAAATACTAAGCTGTGCATACGTAGTAAGTTCATTAGGCTAGAAGATCCTAATGGAAGCTGGGGAGAAGAGAGGCACAATCTCTGTGCCTCATTTGATAGCTGCTTTTGAACATGTAAGTTCTTGCCTTTGGTTTCTACATATATAGAAAAAGGTAAGCTCTTCTTGCCAGTATTCATCATTCATATCTATGATTTCATTACTGAATGGTGGTTATGTAGGGGGAGAAACCTCAAAATTCCATGTGAACTGATTTTATATTATGTAAAAGATTACTTGTAAAGATGAACTAAAAGTCCAAACAGTTTCGTTAGTGGTGTTGGGATGGCGTGCTCTTGTTGCACAGTTCTTTTTACTCCATTTTCTAATGTTTAGAACAATGAATGTGCGTTTTAATAGCTCCTGGATTTCCATAGGAAATTATACTGTAGACTTAATTGTAGTTATTAACGAATTTATGAGCATCATTCCATGCAATGTGGTTCATGACTATAAAGGAGATTATGACAGGAAATTTCAAATGTTGAAATACAGCATCCATTTTTTGTTTTGTTTTTGTTTTGCTTTTTTGAGACAGGGTCTCAATCCAGCTTTAGCTGGTCTAGACTCACTGTGTAGCCAGGGATGACCTTTAGCTCCTGATTCTCCTGTCATCAGGAACCTTCAAAATACTAGAATTAGAGGCACATGCCAACATACCTATCTCCTGTAGTGATGAGTCCAATCTTAAAAAAATTTCATATTAGCCAATTTATTTGATTAAGCCTATGTGATGACACACAGTTTTGGGAGTAGCTACACAATTGAATACCTGGAGGCTTTTCTGGCCTCCTTTCTGCACTTTTTTCTGTAGTTGCTCCTTAAATATTACACCATGAATGTGAAGACATCTTCAGTAGTGATAGGCACACAGATTAATAAACAAGTAGTTGTCTCTGCTTATTTGCCTCAAAGATTTTTTTTCATATACAGATCTCTGGAATTGTAGTAAAGATAAGAAACCATAAGGGTATAGTTGGTTATCAAAAATCAAGATGATGGTCATATGGGTAGAATATATAAACATATATGTAGATGTAAGATGTAACATTTCTATTCAAAACTGTCTTAGAGAGTAGAATTAGGAAAAGGGTGGGAATAAAAGATACACTTTATTAATGTTTATGCTAATCTGATGAGGAAACATTAGATATTACTGAGAGTTAAGAGTAGTTTTGAATTTTGGATTCTTTTCAAGTTTACTTAAAATAGTACCAGCAAGCCCAAGAGCTGGGTGTGGTGGCTACCTCATGAACCCAAGGCAAGAGGATTATTATGAGTTTCAGGCCAGAGTGGACTACACAGTGGGTTCCAGGTTGTCTGGTGAGACCCTGTTACAAGCCAACACCCCCATCTAAAAACAACAAAATAACACAGAAAGACTAAAACACAGACACAAGCGAAGCCAGATGGGTTTCACAGGTGTCATCTGTCCAGCGACATCAGACACACCACCTGCTGACCCCAGGTGCACTGTCTGCAGGGAGGGCAGGTGCAGTCAGTATGGGGTGTGGGGACGGGTGTGCTGGTAGTCCAGTGTCTCGGGTACCCTTCTTACTGATGCTTTCAGTACTGAATTGTTCTCTTTAGAGATGGAGAATGTTTCTTAGGAAAGTCTTTCCTCAAATAGATTTGAAAGAGCAATATTAAGGGCCAAGCATTGAAAATAAAAGGGGTAATGAAGGCAGACTTGGGGTGTCTTATTTAGCCAAGTCTAGTTTCACTTTTTAATTTTTGCCTATATTGTCATTCATTTGGGACTTTAATTGTAAATATCATAATAATTAGTGAAGTTGTTCTGCAGTATGGATGCTCACAGTCCTCTCAAGGGAAAAGTAGCATTTCACTGGGAAATATTTATACACCAGAACCATCAGTGGGTATCGTTTAAAGGTTTATTATTTTAATTAGCATATATTAATTATACATAATAATGGGCTTCATTATGACATTTTCATACATATACATGCTGCATTTTGATCCTGTTTTCCCCATTATTACGTCTCTCATTCTCTCCCTACTCTTTGATACACTGTCTCTTCCTAAGCAGCCTCTTTTATACTTGCATGTCTCTTTATGTTTTCCTTTCATTGGGTTCCTTCCTTACAGGGCCGTGGGGAAGGGCTTATTTTCAAGAGCATCCCAACAGTATCTGCTTTACTGAAGAAACTGTCTATCTCTCCCCCAGCAACCATTTACTTCCTATAGGTCACTTGGTGAGGCTGGTTGGACCTCTATAATTGGACACTGACTGTTCTAATCTTCTGTATGTCTCGAGCAAGTAATTACAGCTTTGCGAATCCATGGGTACAGTCGCCACGCCATTTCCAGAAGATAATATCAATCAACACTCTACCCTTCCCTTCAGCTCTGACATTCTTCCTTTCCCCCCCTATTTTTTGTGATGTTCACTAAGCTTTGGAGGGGGTAATATCGATGTTCTGTATATACCTGAGCACTCAGCTGTCATGTATGCTCATCACTTTGACCAGTTATGAATCTCTGTAGGTGCCAAGCCCACTGCATGAAGAAGCTTCTCTGACCAAAACTGCAGCACCACTAACCCACAGACACACACATCCTTATTTGGAAGGCAATTTGACAGGCACATCATATCCATTTAAGCAAAACAGCAGCAATAACTTCCTCATTATGCTCTACTATCTCTCCAGTTATGGGTTTTTGAGCAGGTTTACGGAACCAGATATGGATTTCCTGCTGTGGAGTGGACCTTGAGTCCAGTCAGAATGTGGTTGGTTACCTGATTACTGACTTATCACTATAGTGACAGTAAGCACATTGTACCTGCTTGTTCATCAACAAGACTGTCGATGACTTTTCTAATCTCACAGCACAGCACTCTCCAACACCATGGAAACAAGCCAGCATGTGGAGGTGAAGGGGGGTCAGCTTAATCTCTGTGTATCCTGTGAACAGATGATGCAGCATCTTCAGCAGCAGTGTTTGGCTCTGGTGGGCATTCAGCAGCAGTGGCTATTGCCTGTATTGATTTTGGGGTCACTGGACCCTCATTGACCAGCATTTTGCAAGGAGGTAGCTCATCCTCAGATCAAAATCCTTTTACCAACCACTGGCGTCTAGGAGCAGCCTAACCTACATATGCTGGTTATCTCCAAGTTTAAGAACTAGTCTTTGAGGTTCTCTTCCCCATGAGACCACTCCATTGTGGCTCTCCTAGGTGGTAACCCTTTGCTCTTCCTCCTTCCAGACCCAGCTATACATGCATCTGACCAACTACTCTGTAAACAAACACAATGAGCGGTTTGAACGCAATGAAACCGAAGACAAAGGCAGCAAACGTTCAATCAAATGGTTTACAGAATTCCTACAAGCCAATCAGCATGATGTTTCTAAGTTCTGGAATGATATTTCAGTAAGGTTATTCTGTTCTGTGACTGTTACATTCTATAACTGTACTGTCTTTCATCAGCATGAAATTGAAGTAGCATCTAACCTTTTACTAAAGAACGTAGTAGATGAGGTTGAGCAGATGAGTTTTTGTTTGTTTTTTTAAGGAAGTTGATTCTGTGGCTGACCTTAGCAAGGAAGAACCTCTTTTCTAGGGATAGGTATTCTATCTGGGGACAGTAGCATAATCAAGGGCATGGAGGGCATGGAGGTATGAGGTGGGGAGAGATGTGCAGGATTTCACAGATGGTTCACAGATGGTCTGTGGGAGGCTTGCATGAGGTTCCCACTGAAACGATGTGTGGACCAATGTTTGCATCTGAAGAATAAGGCATAATTTTTACAAGGGTTGGATATTATCTTTTTAAGAAAATGTTTTCTTTGTGTGTGTGTGTGTGTGCATGTTATGCATGCACACACACACGCTCGTGCACACACATGTATGACACAGCATATGTGTGTAATCAGAGGACACTTATGAGAGTTGATTTTCTCTTTGTATAAGTTTGAGGATCAAGCTAGGACCATCAGGTTTGGTGACAAGCACCCTCATGTGCTGAGCTGTTTTGACAGCCTCATTCAGTTCTTAAGAGAGGAGAAAAATATGATGAATATAATCAAATGCATGCATCTGAAAGCCACATCAAACAGGCATAGACTGGATTAAAGCCAACATTAAGGATAACCAGAGAGGACACTTGGGAACTCCTGTAAGTAGTTGAGGTGAAAGGATGGCTTAACGTGAACCACAATGAAAGAGGGGCAAGGAGGTAGACACTGGGGCTGATGATTGTCTATAATGCAGAAGAGGGTCGAGGATCTCTGTTTTCAGGAAGAATGGAAGGGAAACGGGATGTGATATCTGAAATAGAATAGGAAGAAGTTTTTTATGTATAGAATTTGTTTTGAAGATGAAGGAAAGTTTTGCTTGTATATATATCCATCATTCCCTCCCTCCCTCCCTCCNTTCCCTCCCTTCCTCTCGCCATTCATCCACTCATCTATCCACTCATTCATTCAAATACTCCAAGCCCTTAGATCACTCTCTGTAGTACCAATAAAATACTATACACTTGTGGCATTCTGTTTCTTTCCTTTTTGTTTTTTTTTTCCTTCTCTACCCGTACATTAACTTCCATATGAGTTTGGGTCTTTGAGATAGTTTCTGTGAAAATGTATATCCTGCTGGGATGCCTTAGTGAGTGAGATATAAGAGGGAAGGGCCAGCCAGAGAGCAATGGTCACAACCTCCTATTCAGACACTGGCTTTAGATAGTACTTCTCACACCCCATTGAGTTAGGAGAAAGTGCTCAAACAAGGCAAAGGGGGTGGGGCATGGAAATGAACTTTTATGTTAGATCCTGAAGTATACTTTTTAGATGTGAGCCCGAAATACTAATATAACCCTTTTGATCTCTGACACATTTCATGATCTTGTCTACAAATGCTATATTCAGTCTGTTAGCTAGAATGCATACAGTGATTATAAATAACCCACTAAATGACAATATTATTAAATGTTCCAAATTCATTATTACAAGCATTAAAGTGTCTGTGTGTATGAAGTTATTTGAACTGATTCATGTTTCTGGGTAGCAGCAATGAGGTTAGTACCCCTCTCTCCGTTTCTCTTCCATTGTAATATTGCTTCCACCCAGTGGTAGAATATTTGACCTGAGCCATGAAGTTGAGTCCTGAGAAATGATAGACCAGAAATAGGACAGTAGTTAAGTAGCTAACAATAGTGAAGGTTTATGCTATTCTAGGCACTGTGCTGAAATTTGTGCCTGGGCTCTTAGCCTACTCCTTGGTGATTTACATTCAGGGAAAACAAGACACAGTTCAAGCAGAATGCTTGTGTTGCCTTGATAACAAACAGAAAAGTGAGGCATAAGCCCAGAATTCTGGCCAAGGAGTCAAGGTCTTAACCATCCTTCTGGTTACCTATTTTCAGACAGTAGGAGTTAGGAAATCAATGTAAGCAAAGGCCAAGAAAGTAACTAGCTTTTCCGTATTCCACTGTATGTTTCCTCATGGGAAAATCTGATAGAGTTCCAAAAATTATTTTTATTTTATGTGTATGAATATTTTGCATGAATGTATGTGTGTACTGTGTGTACCAGATGTCTGTGAAGGTCAGAAGAGGCCATGGGATCCCCTAGACCTGGAGTTAAATGGCTGTGAGCTGCCTTATGGGTGCTGGGAACTGAACTCGGTCCCTATGCAAGAAGTTCTCTTAGTATTCCTTTCTCAAGGAACCTTCACAGAGTACAAACCAGCACCATGAAATAAAGCAGCATGAGCTCTTTCTTCCCAGCCCCTGTTTAAGTGGAGGTTCCATCATGTTGCTTGGAAAATGCTGCAACTCTCCCTAGAATTTTTCTTCTCGTTTATTCTTTCTTCTTCTGCAAAGAGCTAGCCTTTGCTCCTTATTTTTTTTATCTTACTTATTGTTTACAAATGTCTTTGAATATCTCCAATGCCAGGCACTATTATGGGTGCTGGGATGGTGCAAAAAACAAGAAGGGCAAGGGTCTTGTTCAAATAGCAAGAGAAATGTGTCAATTGGTTGCATGCTGTGAACAACAGGTTGCTTTTTTAAGTGTCGTTGCTTTTCAAACATGATGCTTGCAGCCCTGTCTGAATATTAGTGACTAGGCATGGGAATCAAAGGAGGATGTGCGGGAAGATGGGAATAAGTGTTGCCCACTAGAGAAATTCAAAGTGGCCAGAACGATGGGTGGGGAAGGGCAGAGCCGGAGGAAGTGAGGTAGGGCAGCTCAGACAAAGAGCATCAGTGAATCCACCTAGGATGCTACTTTGTCCCCAGGTCATTTTCTCAGGAAAATACATCAAAATAAGGCACTTTTATGTCTCTCATCACAACCTCCATAGGAATTGGTGGTAAAGACACTGATCGTAGCGGAACCTCATGTCCTGCATGCCTATCGGATGTGCAGACCTGGTCAGCCTCCAGGAAGCCAAAGCGTATGCTTCGAAGTCCTAGGGTTCGACATCTTGTTGGACAGAAAGTTAAAGCCATGGCTTTTGGAGGTAAGATATTCTCTAAGAAGTTAAAATTTAAAGAGGAGCCAGCACTATTCTTATCATGTATTTAGAAACCGAATTTCAAATGCGTACTTGGCACAGGTGTCCCCAGTTCACTGGCTGGAATGAGGCCCGGATGGAGTGTGTGGGAGGGAGTGAATGAAAACTCTGGGACCAGAACACTTCCCAGGATGAATCAATATGATTTCATAGCGCTTCCTCTCATTAGCATCGAGTGAACTGAAGTGTGAGCTTGCTGCCTCTGAGCTGACAGCTGGTTACCTGTGTGTTTTCTCAACCTGGTGGCATCCGCCTACCACTTCATGAACTCTGGATATTATATCTCCCCTGGGTGGGCACTGCCTCTGCACCCTATCTTTTGTATAACTTTCAGTACTCCATGGGGAGAGGGGCTCACTACTGGCTCAGCACCCAGTTCTCAACACTGAAGCCAACATAAATCCTCCCTTATGGCCATTTGATTTTCCCCAAAACAATGTCTTTGGATTTGCTGCCTGTCCCCTCTAGTTATTATTATTTTTAGTATAAAATGTCACCTAACATATGGAAAAACGTGAAGAATACAAAGTGAAAAGATGCTATTGTATTGTGCAATCATATTTCTATTTGTGCTACTCACAAGGCACCTTTAGAACCCTTGTCCAGTGCCCTTCCATCAAGATGTTCTCTCTAGGACCCTGATCTGGAGTCACAGAAAGCACCTGCCTCCCCAGGGCTTCTCATATACTCATCTGAACTGTGTTTCCAGAATGAGTTATATTTTAAGGAACACACTACCACAGAAGCTGGAATCAACCACTGCCTTTCATTTCAGAGGGGTTTCCCTCTTGTAGGATAGTGATTTAGGTGTGAGAAGTTACATCGTCATCTCCAGGTTTTTGTAAGCAAACTCGAATATGTGCTAAGTGAGACCTCGATTTAAAACATTTTGAAAGAAAGCACACTTTTCTAATTTGAGGGAAGGAGAGAGGAAGAGAACAAGAAGAGTAATCATACATCCTGGGCAAATAACGTGTATGAGAGACCCAGGAAAAGTCATTTTTCTGCTAGCTAGAATTTGAGTCCAGCTTTGTTCCTAGAAATGGACTTGGCAGAGTCATGTTTTCTCTGCTTCTGCCATCCTTGGGTGGAAAAGTACTTGACTGTGTACCACAGACCCTCTGTCTTAGTAAGGCCTGGCGTCTTGGAGAATGAACCCTTGGACCTTGAAGTGGTTTCCTCTTGTTGCTGTGATTTCCTCTGTCCTGTCCTGGGCATTTACCCCTGAGGGGTGGAGACGTGAAAGTGTTCTCATGTTGCATGGGGATGAAATGAGAGAACTGCCACTGCCGGAGTAAGAACTTTATATAAAATGTGAATTAACCTTTGCAAAGAAAGCGTTTGTTCAGAGGAGCTTTCCATCAGATTGCTAAATCAGAACTGACTGAACAGTTGGATTCTGTGTGCTTTTTTTAAGGGTTCATTGTAAACACATTTTTTCTTTCTTTATCTTCCTTTATTGTTTCTGCCTTACTCAGCTCAGAATCATTAATAAAATGAGAGCTCTGCAGTGTTGCTCTTTGTGAATAGTGAACAGTTTGCATGTTCAGATTGTTACATGTCCTATTTTGAGAGCATGCTCTGCATTTCGCTGCCAGCTGGTAACACTGCGGATCTCATAAACGGTGTTAAAAACCTTCTGGCGCCACCACGTGGAATAAAGTGGAGGGTGCCTCTGATGATGAGAATGTCTAGCGGCTTAAAATCCAGGCAATGATTGGCAGTGGCAAATCTAAAGGAATTCCCAAGCCTTAAGAAGATTCTCAGGAGGGAAAATTGAGCTCAGCCTGTGCCTGTTGTTAGGAATGTCTTCCAAGCGGTTGAATCAATGCTTTCTAAGGTGAAAGTTAATGAGTCACTGTTGAGCCAGGTAGAAGAAACCAAATTTATATTTTAGGAAGCAATAGAACTAACTCATCAGGAGCTCTTAGGTGGTGAAAGGAGAGAGTTGACTGTTCCTGTATGCTAAGCATACACATATGTATGTTCCTGTATGCTAAGCAGACACATATGTATGTTCCTGTATGCTAAGCAGAAACATATCTATGTTCCTGTATGCTAAGCAGACACATATGTATGTTCCTGTATGCTAAGCAGACACATGTATGTTCCTGTATGCTAAGCAGACACATACGTATGTCCCTGTATGCTAAGCAGACACATATATATGTTCCTGTATGCTAAGCAGACACATATGTATGTCCCTGTATGCTAAGCAGACACATATGTATGTTCCTGTATGCTAAGCAGACACATATGTATGTTCCTGTATGCTAAGCAGAAACATATCTATGTTCCTGTATGCTAAGCAGACACATATGTATGTTCCTGTATGCTAAGCAGACACAT
>LOEQ01000772.1:84522-95111 GCA_001685075.1 Bramus lutescens | reverse complement strand
GACAGAATATTGTATACATAATAAATAAATAAATATTTTTTAAAAAAGAAAGAACAGGGGGTGAGGAATTGATTCAGTAGGTAAGGATCGCTGTTGTCTAAGCATGACGGCCTGACTCCAAATGCTCTATACCCTGGTACAAAGCCAGTTGTAACCACACATGCTTCTGTAACCTCAGTGCTTTCAGGAGCAGAGATAAGAAGATCCCTCGCCTTGCTGTCTATCAACCTGGTTCAGGTTCAGGGAGAGACCCTGTCTCAAGGAAATAAGGCAGAGTGATAGAGCAGAGAGCTTCTACTGACTTCTGTGTACATATACACACATGTGTGCTTGCATGCACCCATACAAACACATACATACATGTGAACTCAGATACACATACACACAAACACTTCATACACACATGTACATAGATATACACAGGCACACACATATGCACATACATACATGTACTCATACACATACACACACACACACACACACACACAGAAACACACAGATTTGGTGCCACACTAGCCATACATTCAGAAACATTTTTCTTTGAGGTGGTTACATTTCAGAGAAAACCAAGGAACTTCATAAATAAGATACATACCAGGATAAACTTTGAGCAGATAATTCTGATATTGCATTGTAATTTCATTATACTATAATATCTCTTCTAATATAGATTTATGTCTGAAACTGGACAAATAAATGCATTGCAGTAACCCAATGACTTGGGACACTCTGATTTAAATTATAGTCAACACTGTAGTAGTTTGTCTTGATGTTACATAGACTTGGCAAATGAGAGCACGTAATTAAACACGGATCCTAACAATTGGGAAACTGAGGCAGAAGGATTTCTTAGATGGCATATTGAGTTTAAGAGCGGCCTGGGCTACAAAGCAAGGCCCTGTCTCAAAAATCTTTTTTCACATCTCTCTTTCATTTCATTTATCTGTTTCATTTCCCCTTATCTCTATTCTTTTTAGCTGGAAATTTTCTTTGTCCTGCCCAGTCCCACAGCTGCTTATAAAATAATCACTCAGAGGCTTAATATTAATTATAATTGTTTGGCCAATGGCTCAGACTTATTACTAGCTAGCTCTTACTTTTAAATTTACTCATTTCTATTAATCTGTGTATCACCAGATGACCCAGGGCTTACTGGTAATGCTTTGGCATCTTACTCTTCTGGTGACTGCTGATGTCTTTCTTGACCCTGCCCCTCTTCACCTATCCCTGTGCTTGGATTTCCTGCCCGACTATATTCTGCTCTGCCATGGGCCAAAGCAGCTTTATTCATCAATCAGTAAAAGCAACATATATTCACAGTGTACAGAAAGACATCCTACATTACTTCTGTATCCTTCTCCTTTCTCCTCTTCCCATCTCTCTCATTTTTTTCTTTTCCCTTGTCAATTTTTCTCTACTCTTTTCTCCTTCCTCTTTCTTTCTCCCCTTCTCTCTCCCTTTATCTTAGTGAAAGATCTACTAGTTATCTATTGCAGCATAACATACTTCTGTATTTGTTTGCTTCTTATTGTTTGGTCCTGACTGGTAACAGCTGAGTGGTTCCTGGTCTGATCTTTCTTTGGAATGAATTGTGTGGGGGAAGACGTGCTTGCATTTGACTGGGGCTAGCATGCCTAGGTGGCCTCACTCACATGTCTGGGAAGTTACATAAGATGTTGGCACACCTGGGAGCTGGCTGAATGTCTTTATTTCTATGTGGGCTCTCTTCATATATCACCCTGATAATGTCTAAAGGTGACAGACTTTACCCAGTAGAAGTTATCAATGGTAGCCTTGCCTCTACTCACCTCTGCCAAGATTTGACAGAGGACCCCAAAGTGGAAAGTGACCTCTCTTCTCTGCTCTCTAGGGAAGAACCTAACCCTATCTGGAGAATTTAATGTCTTTACTCTTTGTTCATCTGTAGCTTTCTCTTTTAAAATATGTGACTGTTAGTTCATCTGGAGTTTTTAGGATGAAAATATTTTTCATTATTATCTTTCTTCTGAATAAAATCTTCCTTGATATTAAGTTTGTAATGATGCTGTCCTTATACTCCATTGTAGGATCATAGGCCAAGTCTTTTGCATTTTAAGAGCCAGACTTCCTAGACTTTTCTATTGTGAGCTGTGATTCCTAGTTTTTTTTTTTTAGTAAACTTTAAGGGGATATTGAAGTTTAAATCACAGCTATATGGACATAGTTTTGTTAGTGTTTGGGCTTGGATCACACAATGAGATGGTTCATACAGCTGTTCAGGTTTGCTCAACTTCTAATGGTGGTGTATAGTCTCATATTTTTTACCTTTGACTTCAAAATAAATTTAGAAGGACTTAAGAGGAAGCTATTGGGATATGTAGAGATTTCCTCTACCAGTAATAGTCCTAGAATGAAAATATTTCCTAAGGCTGTAAAATATTCATGCAATAACAAATGTTTCTAAGTAGCTTCACTAAATGGTTCTCATTAACCAAATTCTAACATTAAATTCTTTCTAAATGAAACACTCAGGCCAGTTTTCATGGGTTGAGTTTTAATATTAAGTTATACTAATCAGTATAGGAATGATTAATAGGATAAAGTCTGGGAAATGAGCATGGACTTTTAAGTATCTTAGTGTTCAGTGAACTCATTTAGTAAAATTGGGTGTTCTGGGATATTTGTAGTATGCTGGAAAGGACTTGCTAGTGTATGGTGAATGCACAATGGACTTAGCTGTCTATTATGCTTGTCACCAGATTTTGATGAGTTTCTTGGAGAGTTTGTCTTTTGCATTTCCTTCTTTCATCTGAGTAATTACCACTGCTTAGCCTCTAGAATAATCACTGTACATGAGCTAGCCCAGATTAATGAACTTGTAAAAGGTCTATATTTGCTTAGTGATCACAATTCTAATCATGTTTTTGAAGGAGGAAGATATTTTGGATCTCCTGGAACAATGTGAAATTGATGATGAAAAGCTGATGGGAAAAACTGCCAGAATCCGAGGACCAAAGGTGAAATGTCTCTGCATTGCATAGTGCCAAAGTCCATGTCACAAGGGGAAGCCATTCCTCCTAGGTATTTCCTATAAGAGGTATGATGCATAAGAACTTTAGGAATTTTGTGTCCAGTAAAGGTAAAACCAGGCAAATGGTGTTATCTCACACTCACAAGCGTTCTTTCTTTGGCTGCCTTTAGATTTTTGGTTCCTTGCCAAGTGCTAATGGATGCATAGTGACTCAGATAGGCTGGAGTGAGGAGGACTTCCCTCTTCCAAGTTCAACGTCTGGCTTTTGTTCTAGTCCCAGATCAATAACTAAAAAAGAAATGTATAGGATTATAGATAAAGCAGATGGTGGCTATAGAGATACATTAATGGGGAGTCATTATGTCTGTTTATCTAGTTCCTGTACAGTGCATGTCCACATTGCTAATAGGGAGCCCTTTCTATCTGTCTAGTTGCCATACTGTGCATGTCCACATTGTATGTTCAGTTTAGCATGATTCTGCTCTCCCTTTTCTTGCCCTCCTCTCATGCCATTGGTTTCCCTTGTCTTCCTAAATTTTTATTCTTACTGTCATATTAAATATGTGAGCATGGTTTTACATATCTGTATAAAACCCAGGAACTGCAACTGAGAGAAAATATGCAATATTTATCCGTGACTGTCTTAGTTCACTTGATAGGGCTATCTCCAGTTGCATCTGTTTTTCTATAAAGGACACGAATTTGGTTTCTTAATGGTTGAAAATTTCACTGTGTATGTGGACCACATTTTCCTTGTCTGTTCCTCTGCTGTTGACATTTGGGTCAGCTCCACAGCGTAGCCATGTGAACCATGTGTAATAAGCGCTGATATCAGGATCTCTGTGCTGTGTTGTCTTGGGGAGCTCTTCTTTTGCTGACTCAGTGACAATGACAATGTGTTCATAAAAATAGATTCAGTGCTTAGGAATGGGAAACGCTGTTGTATAGGCAAAGAGAAGCAGATGCTTGTTTTATTTTTGTGGTGATGTTCCTACAGTTTCATATATGACACATTCTTCAGCAGCAGGGAAGCAAGAAGTTGAATTTGAGAAATCATAGACATATTTATCAGTGTGTTGCTTTTTATCTCTATTTATATCTCTATTTATGGCATTATCATGCCATCTCTGCATTCATAGACACGTTTGTTAGGCTTTCATGCTTTAATACCTGTTAGTAAAACAGTAGAGGAAAGAACCCTCATCTATACGTTGCTAGATCGATTGAGACTCCCTTCTAACAAGGCTGCACCATGATACTCTGAACTTGTCCTAGCACCACCATGTAGACTTAACTTTCATAACTCCTCCTCCACCTCTTTCCCTTAAGTTATGCTATTTTAGAGCTTTTGTGATGAGTCATTATTTGTGTGAAATTGTGAATACCTTGAAGGTGGGAAATGGATTTTCATCTTATCTGTAGCACCTAAGAGTGTCTAACACATCACAAGTTCCCCAAATCTGTTGGTCAGAGTTGTTGAATGTGCTCAAAAGATCCTTATTAGCTAGTTGGAGATTAGTCAGGTATTTGTCAAAGCAAGGTGTAAGAGGTGAGTGTTGAAATAGAGTGTAAATTACAAGGGTTGACTGAAGACAGCCTCCTGGAAGCATTTCCACTTGAACTGGAGTTGTAAAATGAGCCCTGCTCATGTCGTTGAGGACGGACATTCCAGACAGAGCCCTGTAGTTGTGATGCTGTACCAGGTATGAGGGAAGTGTGGGAGTTTGTGACTTTAGGAGGAAGAAATGAAAATAATGCTAGGGGATCCTGGCAAAGAGGTACATGTGTGAAGACCTCAGATGTTAGATATTATTCTCAGCTGAAAATTCCTGTGCAATAGGTATACTCAGGTTATCTAAAAAAGTGAATGCCTGTATGAATCCATTTGTGAAAACATTTGAGGAGTTTTTAAGCTTTGAATATCTTGTAGGTACCTTGCACCAACCAGTTGTACCCCTGGAGTTTCTAAGCTTTGCATAACAATCATCACAGTTTGCTAAAACCAGCTTGAGACTACCTGGGGACATAACATCCATGCTACAAAGACCCTGAGGCATCGTATATTTTCCTTCATATTAGACTTGCCACCCAAAGGAAAGTGTGATGGGTCTCAGGGAAGAGCTCCCATTGTGTATTTTCCAACTTCTGTCATCTGAACAGGAAGAGTTAACAGTGTATTTGCTGAAATGAAATGGATTGGGTAATTCCTTAATTAATTATTTAGTTGTTAAAGTTAGAAGTATTTCTAAGTAGATGAGCACAGTATAATTAATGCAGAATGGTATCTATAGTTTTTATTTAAGTTTCATCAGGGTATTTAATGTCACCCAAACTTCTAAAGAGATCTTCCATTTCAGAGGGACAGTGCTTCATGGTGAACACCTGTCACCAAGGTCTTCATTAGTTGAAGAATAACTTGAAATGTTCTTTGTTAACTTTGTGCTAGGATAATAACGTCTTACTTATTTAAAAATTTTAGGAACATTAATTAACCACACAAATAACACATAAAGCAGTAGTGCTGTTCTTAAGTTGGTACTCATAAGTTGTTTATATCTATCCATTTATGTATTTTTATATCTTCTCGGCTTCATAATTAAACTGTAAATAAAATTAAGTAGTGCAATTTGTGTCATAACATCATGGCACTTTCGAAATTGCATCTTATAGTTAGAGTCCTCCTCAGAGTTTGTATTGCTATGACTCTTATTTACTTATTGCTTGACCAGTATGTTGGTTAAAAAGTCCTAAATGTGTGCATGACACAAAGGTTCAGCAGTCCACTTCCTCTGAGACTTTTTTTGTATAGGGCTGAACAGTTATGTAGCCAATGTCTGGAAAAGCATGAGCTGTGTGCTGCTTGAAGGAAGGCACCCTGCGATCCTGATCGTGCCACTGCTCTTCTGGGGTATGCTAAACTTCTGAAGAGACATCTTTTCTCTGGGGTTTGTGTTTGCCAAGGTTGTCAGTGTGTTTGATGACTGTGTTACTGGCAACGTTTTTATGCATTTCTGCTTGAACATTTTTAGTACTCTGTAAATATTAGACTATCAAAAGGAGAGCAGATGTTTAAAGACAAGTTGGTACCTAGTGTGTTCAGCTCCTTTCCCACTTCAGTTGTATTTCATTTTTTGGCACAAGCTGTAACTTTTACATCATCATGTTTTGGATTGCTTTGTATTCTAGACACTTTTTAGAATGTTTCTCCCTTCCTCCTCTCATCCCACACTGTCACACCGGAGGGACATAGCTTTTTTCGGTAAACTCCTATGGCATCCAAAGAATTCATCATGATATAGAATAGCACCAAAGCCACTAGTATCCAACTGCAGCAGCCCGTCTCAGCAGGAACAGGGGGTGTAGGGTGTGTTTAGCAAGCAGGCTTACAACAACTGAGTTACAGAACTGTCTTGCTCTCCACTATGCACACACTTTCTGAAGTGAGGCCATCCCACCTCTCTTGTTGTCCCTTCACCTGGTATCTTTATTTATCATGAGTGGAAATAGATTGATTCTATTGGAAATATTAGTGCATAGCGTCACGATAATCAGACCTGAGCAGAGTCACTCTGTTCAAAAAGCTTCATACCATAATGATTTTCATGTGCCATGTTTGTTGTAAGATGTCACACTGATGACAAAAAGCAGTCAACCCACTGTGGCCAGACTGTGTCACAGTTAGAAATCCTCTATGAAAGGTCTCAAGTCGTCCATAACAAGTTTAGTAAAATGTTTATTTTCCCAAATATACAGAAAAGCTCGATGAGACCAGCCTTGGGTTCAATTCTAAATAAATAAAACAAATGAATGAATGAATAAATATCAACCATGAGCTAGTCATGTGAGCATGTGAGCAATGCCTTACTTCTTGCACATAATCTGAGCCAATAGATTCTTGGGCTCTGTTTGAGTGCATGATCACATGACCTTTTTCTTTTTGGTTTTTCAAGGCAAGATTTCTCTGCGTAACCTCCTTGGCTGTCCTGGAACTATTTTTGTAGACCAGGCTGTCCTCAAACTGACAGAGCTCTGCATGCCTCTATTTCCTGAGTATTAGGGTTAATGGTTTGTGCCACCACCACCTGGCTTGAAGGGGTGATCTTCTAATGGCTTGTCTTGCTTCTACTTTCTTAGTCCCTTTGTCCTTCTTGCCTGTCTTTCTCTTTTCCCACCCCTACTCACTTTTGAGTGGATGAATCTTGGTGCCAAATCTCTCTGTGTAGATGGATGCTATAAAGTAATCCCACACTAGCTCATAACTGAGTATAATAAGGGGTTCTTTATTTAGGGGTAGACTCACAGATCACAGTCCTCTGTATGAATGGGGAACAGGACCTGAATTCAGCAGCAGAGGGAGAGAGAGAGAGAGAACACATGCATGGCACATTTTACAGCTGCATGTATAGTATAAGAGACCACGGCCAAGTGGGCTGGTATCTTAAAGGTTATTGGCTGAAGAAGTTCCCACAGAACCTCTAAGTAGAGTGAACAAAAGCAGATTATGGTTTATGATAGTTATATTTTTTTAGATCAAATATTTTTGTTCTTTGTTTGCAGACACCATACTTTTCATTGCAGATATATAGAAACAACATTGTCCTCATCAGGAATGAGCCATATATAATTGGAAGAGGAGTATTTAAGGAAACTATACAGTAGTGTGTACTCTACTGGCTAAAAAGTACCAAGCGGTAGAGAGAGACTTCCATATCCACCAATAAGCAGTGAGCATAGGGGGAGGGGAATTAGAAATAATGGCTATCCAGGGGATTCTAAACACATGCCACTGTGTTTCAGCCCCTGTGTTGCATGCCAGAATGTACGGAGGTGATGAAGAAGCGGAAGTCTTACTACAGCAGCGAGAGCAGTTATGACAGCATCAGCAGCAGCAGCAGTTCAGAACTGGATGAGAATGAAAAAGAGCTGTGCCCGAAGAGACGCGAACAAGCCCCGTGTAACCTTAAACACACCAGTCACTGCAACCTAATTCCACCGTCCAGTAAGCCAATCTCTCCTACGTTGGTACACGAAGAGCTATAGAATTGAAACTCTCAAACTCAATAAAGAGTCCTTGGGCCAAAAGAAGTGTTGTCATGTGTGAGGGGACCTGTATTCTATCCCTTGTATTCTCTACCTGGCCAGAGCCGGGTCCGTCCCCTCTCAGACTTTGCAAGTAGGAATTGGATGGAATTAAGGCTCCTTCTTTCTGTCTTCTATGGTTTGTATGCTGAGTTGTGGCACGGGTTTTAAAAATATATGACAACGCTTTTAGGCAGAACGAGTTCTCGTTGGGGGCCACATCATCTCTACTTCAGTTTCTACCTTTTGCCTACTTCGTTTGGCACTGCCACCTAATTTAAACATGCCCGTCCTCTCTAGGCATTGACTTGATGTGTCCCCGAGACACAGAGCTCTGAGCAGTTGAGATTTTGCTCCTTCTCACTTCCATCCTGGGTAAGCAGTCAATCAGTACTTTGGGCACATCATGGGTATTTAGGAAAGCAACCAACTTCTCTCTCCTCTCTCTCACTCTATTTTCACTCTCTTTATTTTCCTTTCTTCAATCCCAGATGTCCATGGTCTGGCCTCTTGATTTGGCACTCACCTTCAAATATAGAACCTAATTATCTCAAGTTTCCTTAAAAAACACCTTCTTGCTGCCACTTGTGAACTAGGACTATCTTAACACCCATGTCACACAGCCATTTGCATAGCACACAGTGTCCCAAGGTTCCACCAAAGCAGCCAGCTCAGCATTGCAGTAAACATAGCTGGAGCCTTTGCACATCTGATTCCCAGCAATGTTTAGTATATATGGGGCCTGATAATGTGTTTTCAGACTGGCCTTTGAGACTTGTAGCAAAGAGCCCAAGGAAAGAAGAACTAATACATGAAGAATTCAGAGAAACAGCCCTTTCGTTTTCTTTTTCCCCAAATATTCCATAAAGAAACATGTTCCCACTGCTCTTGTCAAGGAAGGTTTGTATATTTGGAGAGGAAACAATGTACTGTGTTCCATCATATTGACTGAAAATTTCCAAGTATCAGCAATTGTAAGTTATACTCCCTTGCTTCTTTTCCTTAAGGATTCCATAAGTGTGTCTCTGGATGATATGACTCGGTTTTTATTCTGGAATCTGACATTTTTATGTTGAGATTTTGCGGGTTTTAGATCCCTTATCTGTTAGCTAATGTGACTATTATTTCATAGCTTGAACCTATGAGGGCTATGGGTCAGGGAGAGGAAATTTTCTGTAGAGTTTTAGAACTCTGAGTCTGTTCTGTGCTCTGGGGCCAATAGCCTAAAGAACCATAGTCAGATAGAGTACCATAAAGTAGAATACAGAATTAAAACATGTTTTGATGTACAAATTTTAAGTCAGTCTAATTAAATTACATATTTATTTCCTTATTGTATGTTTAGGCAGGGATTATAGCAAAGGCTTCAATTTTTCATATTCTTTCCTTAATCTTACAGTAGGAACCTCATAATCACAAATCCTCCATAAACTGATGACCAAGGACAAAATCCAGACCATGAGTAACACTTTCTTGTGCAGACAATGGGCTTAGGGTATTGTTATAGCCTCAGACACAATATAAAAGACTTTCTTCTCACATAATTTATAGATGTTAAGTCACAACTATGTTTCCTAATCTACCACCAATATATAAAACTACTTTCGTTTTCTTGTCTGAATTTCCAGGTATCTAGGTGAAAAGCAAAAATCTGAGCTGATTTGAGAAGATATTTCCTTCTGGCCAACAAGCAGGTTTTACGTATTCAATCCTTAGCTTAGGCTTAGAAGATGGTAGAACTACAGTGCAGCTTGCAGCAAATGGTTTAGAATTTTTTTTGAAGACATAACTTGACTTTTGTATTATTGTTGTATGTTAAATATGTGACCTTTGTAACTAATATTTTTTAAGTGTAGACTGGCCAGTTTTCTGTTCCTGTACAGTGACTGTTAAAGAGTACTAGGTCACAGGTACAGAAGGAAGTTAATACTTGCAACAAACAAGTTTTTTGTTTTGTTTTTAAACAGCATCTCCTAAAACTTGAATGAGTGTATATTTTATGCTCTCCAGAACATAAAGAAACAGTTTTACTTTACCACATGTTCACAGTATCTTTTAGAAGTGCGCCCCTAAATCTGCCATTCATAACCATCACCTTTACGAAGCTTTGAATTCTTTTCAACAGCCAATGAAGAGAGATATTTGGGTATGCAACCTGGCTTCATATGAGTTTAATTAAAGTATTTCATTAATGAAGACTGGTCTATTCTCCAATCAGAGAGCAAATCCAAAATGGAGGATCTGCAGGACAAACAAGCGGAAGAAAAGATTAAAAATGCTGATGGTGTTGAGCAATTATCTTTTTCCAGGTCATGAGCCGCAGCTTACCATGGCCATGTAATTCACTTTCATCAGTGTTCCCAGAATGCACAAGGGCAGATAGTTGATGGTTTCATTAGATATTTATTCTGATAACAGTCTTGTTCTTTGATTAATTTTTTTCTTCACTTAAATCTTTTGCTGTTGAAATTCTTTGTGTGTGTGTGTGTGTGTGTGTGTG
>LOEQ01000772.1:63163-77391 GCA_001685075.1 Bramus lutescens | reverse complement strand
CCATCTTAAACCAAATTAAAGAGTGAGGGTGTTGTGCCGGCAGGGGTGGTTTGAGGAGGAGAGATCTATTTAGTGCACCTAAAATGAAGGGTAACAGGGGTGAAGCAGTGATTCTTACTAATCAATCAGCCAAAGACAAACTGGTCTACAGAAAGTAGCCTGGTAAAGTGCATAAGAAGGCTATGTGGAGACAATTTAATGGATCTTGAAACAGCCAATTAGCATGTAAATAGATCCTTGGCCTCGCTAATGATGAAGCAATAGCGGGTGGAAACTCTATTGGTCAAAATTAATATGATGGATATTGCACAACAGTGGGACTAGCATGGCTAAGAGGGCCTTTACTCCACCGTCGGTGCATGGGTCTAATGCTACAGAAAGGTCATTTACGGGACCTCTTAGATCACGGATGCTCATAACCTTGTGACTCGGAGAATTTCTGGCCGGGTGTCCTGTAGATTTTCATCCTGAATAATAGGAAATATTTCCACATGTCAACATTTAGGACAGTGCTATTTAGAAAAGTCAAATACCAGAAGCAGCTGGAGTGGCTCACAGTGGGTTTATGGTTAAAAAGACCTGTAACATCCACGGAATTCAGTTGCATTTGCTTGAAGACTATTCTAGAACCGTCCGTGAGTAGAATATAGAATTCAAGCCTGTGACTTAAGACTGGTGGAACAAACATGGTATAAAATAACTTGAACATTCTTTGTCATGGGGGAAGGCACAGCATGAAGCAGACTCAATGCAGGGTCTATGGGAGGCTGATCCCCTCTGCTGTCTGGTCCTCCTTTTGAATTATCTGGAGACAAGATGGACCATGTTCATGTTAGAAAAGAGGGAACCTATTGAGTGTGTGTGGCCTCCATTTTTCATCTCTGTTTCCCCCATGCATCCTGAATGGTGAGCTCCAATGTGAATAACCAAGTGAGATAAAAGGAGTTCCGGGCTGATATTTTGTGAGCTCAGCTCCTAGAAGCTTTCTGCAAGGGTGGATAAAGTCTGAGTCTGTGATGTTCAGTACAGTAGTTACCAGCTGCAGGAGGCTACTGAATGCTTGAAATGTGACTACTGTGACCATGGAAATGAATTTGTAACTTAGTTTTAATTTATTTAAATGTGAAGGTCCATCCATGTTTATTGACTTCTGCATTTAACGGTATTAGATAAAAATTTCTATGCTGTCTTTGCACTTAGGAATTTAGAGAGGCTTGAGAGAATCCAGTGAAGTTTTCCATTTGATACTATCCCCAAAAGATACCCTATATTAAAGAAACAAGTTACAATACATATTGTACCATATTCATTACCCTCAAATTAACCTGTCTGTCATTCTATTTATCTGTCCATCTACCTACCTACCTACATACATACCTGGCATCATTTTTTTAAAGCAGCCATGTAGTGGCAAACCCTACACTCCCAACATTGAGGAAGGAGAGACAGCTGAATGAATATACATACATGCAAGGCCATCCTTGTCTATATAGCAAGCTCCAGGCTAGCCATGGTTACATACTGAGCTCTCATTTCAAAGAACCCCTATTTGTTTGGACTCTGCCAAATTATGATGACTCATTTCTAGAGTAAAGTTAACTGAACCAAGAGAAAGGAAGAGATGCTATTTGTTGTCATTTTCCCATCTTCTTTTATGTGTTTTTATATTTTTCAAGGTACAATGATCTTTTTTACAAGTGGAGGGATGGCTGAGAGAGATGGACATGTCTGATTTCATGTCCCAAGGAAGTAAGGAAAGGATGTGGAACTGGGCTCTAATCCCAGGCCTTTAATCAATTTTGGGGGGGAGGGGGAAATATGGGCATAGTTTTCTAGGCTGCTTCCTGCCGATTGGGGGCACAAGTAATCTTTGAAAGCCCTGAGAAAATTTAGGATTATGATCAAATCCTGACTGGAGTATTCTGTGAGGCCTGATCATCTCAGCTAGCAGCCTTGCTACTGTTGTGGATGCAGAATTCAGAAGAAACTGCAGTAGATGTGCTTTGAGACATTGAGTCATCCGGGCCATCTGCTCATGTTGGATACTAATCAGGGGGTCTTCCTTGATCAAGCCCGAGTTTTCTTAATTGAGAATGAATCCATAGTCTCTCATTTCCTGTGGAAATAAAAGCAGAACCTCTCTCCCTAAGTAACATGTCTTTTGACTTAAATTTTGAAGTCAAGATATTTTTAAAATATATAGGTTGGTTTAATCCAACAGCATGTCTTTTAGTAGCTGTTGCTCCTTCCTCAGCAGTCAAACAATTCAAAGATAGCACAATAATGTACACTATCCAGACTATCTGTATTTTTTTGAGACAGGATTTCCCTGTGTATCTTTGGCTGTTTTGGATGGAACTAGACTAGGCTGATCTCAAACTCACAGATATCTTCCTGCCTCTGCCTCCGATGTGCTGGGATTAAAGTCATGTGCCATCATGCCTGGCTATTTTATTTCTTTATTAAAGGACTTTCTTTATCTAATTTCTTTTCTCTCCCAAGCCTACATATATTTTTAAACACACTGTAAATAGTTTAGAGGCATTCCCCCCATCTGAATTTGTCTTTGCTGTCTATCTCTGTCTTTTTCTGACCACGAGTCTTTAGTCTGCTAAAAGGCATGCTTAGGATTAAAGCTGCGGCTTTGCTGACTGGTTCCACCCATTCCTTAGCTTCCTGAGGGTCTAGCTTCATGATGGAAATATTGGCAGCAACCATGTTTATTGCTACAACTTTGTGGAGTTTCTAGGTCCATGCTACCACCAAGAAGTATGTCACTGACTATTCATAAACATGTAAGTGTTTGGTAGTACGGCCTCTTAAAAGAGCCACCATGTTGTTTTTACTGCTAATGCTGAGTCAGGTGTCCTCTCTTAAAGGAACTGTGCCTCTGCTTGTCTCTAGCAAACAGAGCATACAGGAGTAAAGATAGTTGCCAAGCAAGGAGCTGTGCTTGAGTCTGTTTTTGTCTATATAGAATCTTTTTTTTTAAAGCTTTCTCAGGCTTTATGTGGAAAATTTTTGCTAAACATTTGGGCATCATTTGTAGCATGAATAATAAAAACCCAGAGACAGATACTGAGGTTCAAACTCAAGATCAGAAAAGCAAGACAGCTGAGCCACTAGAAAAGTCTTACCTATCTCAAGGCTGGACAACTGCAGACTGAGCCCTGAGCCTCTGTCTCCTCACATTTATATTCCCTTTAGTGCTGGGATTAAAGGCAGGTGACTCCCTAGTACTGGCATTAAAGGTGTGAGCCACCACACCTGTATTTGTTTTTGCTTTGATATTGTGTAGCCCAGGGTGACCTTGAACTCACAGAGATCCCTCTGCCTCTGTATCTCAAATCCTGGGTTTAAAGGTGTATGACACCATTGCCTGGCTTCTTAGTGGTTTAGTTTTACCTTCTGATCTTCAGGCAAGCTTTATTTAATGAAACATAAATAAAATATCACTATAGGCTAAGATACTATCAGCCACCTGCCTGGGGTCCTTCTGTTCTAACCAGAGGGTCTGGGCGTAGGAAAAGAAAACTTCTGTCAGTGCTGGATGGTCATGACCAGAGCCACAGCCCTAGGGAAGGCTGAGTAGACCATGAGACTGACAGCACCAATTCTTTACAGACTTAGGCCCTCAGTTTGGAGGATTATACCTCCAGGCTCTAACACCCGTGGATTGGCACTTGGGAGCATATGTAATCCTCAGTCTCAAACATCACTGACTGTCCTGTCTCTCTGGCCCTAGCACTGCAAATAGAGTTGGTTTGCTCTAATCTATCCCAACGTGACCAAGTCTCATGGATAGTCACTGGCAGGAAGTTTGTTGTACACATTCATGAGACCTGTTCAATCTAGACTGGTGTTTGAGTTTTCTTATCAGCAAGCTGGCATCTGTCTGTATCCTCCTTTCTTTAGTAACCTGACGTATGCATAAGTGCAGCCACACATGAAATGGTACTTCATGTTTTGCATGTGGTGTAAGAATGCTGGTAAATATGGGATGAGCATCTGATGGACTTGGGTAGGAAGCAGTCTGTGAGTAGAAAGGACTCTTCCATATGTTTAAGGGTCAAGCTTAATGGGATTTGAAATTTTAAAGTGAATATAAGTACTTGCCTGTGAATTTACTAGCACATGCATATGCTATAACATCAGCTTCGTTGTGGCAATTTACTACACAAATACTTGTGTGCTCTTCAGTTAAGAGTTCCTGAGAGGCTGTTCGAGGGGATGAAGAGGCAGTACCAGTGTGAGGTTCCAGGATCTTTATTTTCAATTTATACAGATTTTACTCCCTTTTTGGGCTCCCATTTTGCTACTTCCTTTGGTCAATTACTTTCCAAAGGTATTATATTTCCTGTGTGTTTTAAGACACAATAAAGTACCCATTCTCCCCCACCCCCGAAGAAACAGCTAATAATGTCTCATAGTTCACACTAGTTCAACAGTTATGATCATTCTCCTACATGGCTTATTTAATAGACAATTCTATTTTGGGCCGAAGAATTCATGTCTTGGATTTTGGCACTCAAAAAGTAGGAAGGGCCAATATTAGAGAAAAACGGATCTTGCCAGGAGGCCTCTGGACGTGGTGGACAACTGTGAGACAGAGGCTCTGGAACCCACACATGCCAGTCATTTGTAGCAGTTTTTCTTGCTGCGGTCGTGGTTCCCACAGCTCCCTTTCCTTTTCCTCAGAATAGCGAGGGACGAGCCCACCTGGGAAGAGCAGCAGGGAAGGGCTCTTAGCAGCTGTCCTTCCGTGATGGGGTTCTTCTACGGCAGGCCGGCTTTCAGCAGTCTCTCCCATAAGTCTTCATTCGACTCTAGGTTGTCAATTGTGTAGAACTTAACATCTTTGTAAAAGTGACTGTGCCGAATCGATAGCTCTTCCACCAACGTCTGTGAAAAGAAGCATGGATGAACACACCCACGGACACACTTCATCACAGCAGCCAACAAGGGAGGCACTGAGTTTCATTGTAAACAAAGATTTATGGTTTTAATTAAATTTTTAAACATTTTTCCCTGCTTAATCCTGAGTATGGAAATTAATTACCTGAAATGCTTAAAATGTACTTCAGGCAGGAATAAAAGTGTTGAATTATCATGTTAAGGATCATTGGGACACATTATAATGTGACTAACTGATTTATCTATATTATAAATTCAATATATACTTTTCTCTCCCTATTTCCAATGAAATCAGAAGTGGACTGAGTACCAAATGACTGGTGAAACTATGTTCTTTCGATGACAAGAGGGCTAATGTAGCAAGCCAAAGCACATTGACCAGAAAGCTTTATGTGGGGAACAAGAGAGTTAGTGGCAGGGGGTGGAAAGAGTCCTGGGACTTAGGGGAGTTTGGATGTGGGTTTGATAGGTTCCTACCTTACTCCTGGTGGCTTATTAGACCTTCTCTGAGATGTGTAGCTCTAGGCACTGAACAGCTCATGGGAGAAAGAGAAACATTGTGTGCACTTGAACTTTGTGTGTGGAATTCTGTACAGAATGTGTAGAAATGAGCTATAACTATGGCCTGTTGACTTACTGTATTGATCTACGTCTAATCTGGTGTTACTTTCTTATAAAGTAGAAAACATATCCAAGACAGGAAGAAATAAAGAAATGTAAGTCAGCCATAGAATATGCAGTTAGATATTATAAAATGTTACCCAATTAGAAAGCCAAAGGTTTAATTAACGTATTAGAATTGGATTAATCAGATACATCATTCTTTCAGCTGTGATAATAGTCAATCATCACTGGTGAACTCTGCCACTTTACTCCGCTGGGAGGCAGTTGCTAAGCAAGGGATAATTAGAAGTGAAGGAGGTTTCCATGGGGAACACCCAAGAGGGATAAATGGGGAGGGATCTGAAGGAGGCAGGCAGAGGAATTCAACCGGAGCACAGGTCAGACACATGTGAACAAAAGGGCTGGCTCGGATGGAAATGACCTCAGACTTAATCTTAAGAAGGCTTTGGCCAGGCTGATGGAGAGAGTAGACAAAAAGCTGCATGTTGGAGGGTTGGCCCTGGGCGGAAGTGCCTGGACTGTGTCCCAGCCTTGCTCACTCCTTGGCTGGGAGCAGCCTAGGTAGCACATAGGCAGTCGTTCGTTCCCCTTCTGAATGAGAAAGCATCAAATGACCCAGCTCTTTAAAGCAGATTGATCTGACTTGCCTGCATCCATGGCTGTCACACAGGTTATGTGTTACTTGATTTAATTTGACAAGCCTTTATTGATTGCCGGTTTTGTTCATGAACTCAGCTAGGTGCTGTAGGGTCTGTGAAAGTTCCTTCATTTATTTTCCCATTTAATCATGGATTCTGCAGATACAATGGAGGGATTGCCACATTCTAAGCATTTGTACTTCCATTCTGAGGCTACTGTTGAAATACATATTTATCTTTCTTTTTCTGTTTCAGGACAGTGACATTGCTGATGCTTCATTAGAGTGCTGTGAAATTCAGAGCTTACCTTGCCAGACTCATAGAGACTCCCACATGCTTTCCCATGATTGTGTGTGTGCGTGTGTGTATGTTCTTAAAAAATAAAATGATTTGCCCTTCTTCACATTTTCCTTAAGGGATATAAAATCTAAATTTAATTCCTGGAACTC
This sequence comes from Bramus lutescens, assembly GCA_001685075.1. Taxonomy (NCBI): domain Eukaryota; kingdom Metazoa; phylum Chordata; class Mammalia; order Rodentia; family Cricetidae; genus Bramus; species Bramus lutescens. Next base: position 70,766 of record LOEQ01000772.1, on the reverse strand, counting down.
AGGAATTAAGTACTGAGGTGAGTCCTCAGTGGGTGAAGGTGAGAACAGTTCATCTTACTTAACATCAGGTTGTGGTAAACCCACAGTTGTGCAGTCTAGCTTTCTGCCAAGAGCTGTGCTTCAGACATTCCGTAAGGAATTTATATGAAGTCTGAGCGTGCCGCCGTGTTGATGGGCTGTGAAGAACGCCCAGTTTGCTGAGAAGCACATTCTCCATTGCCATAGTGAGGCACAAACTAGGACTGGGGGTAGAGAGAAATCAACTATCTTGTCAAATTCTATTTGCATTTGTTTTAGGGCTCCTAATGGAGCCTTGTTTCCTAGCAATTCTTGGGAGCAAATTCTCTTCCACACCTACCTTAGCTGCTGCTTGCTGCCTGTATTTCAGGGCTGCTATTTCCCTTCTCTGTTTCATTTGGGCTGACAGGGATGCTGTTCTTAACGGTTCATTTTGTGTCAGCAAATATGCCTTTACCCTATAGCCACAGCGGCTGCATGCATCATTAGTGCGGCACACAGTGATTTTAATGTTGCTTCAAAACTGTCTTCACCTCTTGCCATTATTTGAATTTAGGGCCAACTGCTCAGCCGTAGGTGGCAGTTTGCCATTCAGCATCTGTAGTTGCAAAATATGCATTTGTCAGTGTGTTTTATGCCTTCAGATATGATATATTTCACACAAAGACAAATCTTTTCATTTTATCAACATTGCTATTGACTCAATCTTCCATTTACTTTTTTTTTCCCACAGAGAGCTTAATGTTGGTTTGGGATGCTCTGAAAATTCATTTTATAAAGAAATGATACTTAGGTTTTATAAGTTAGCTTTGCTTGGGCCTGCAGATAAGCATGAGGATCCTGTGCTGGCCATTTATTATTATACTTCACAAATTATTCATCTTTGCACTGGGGATGTATCACTGTGGGTAGAGCCTTGCCTAGAGAGATCTCAGAGAGACTGAGATCTGAGTGACTTGTCATGCAAAGCTCTGAGTTCAATCCCCGGCTGGACATGGTGTCACATGCCTGCAATCCCAGAACTCGGGCAATAAAGACAGGAGGATTATAAATTCACTGTTATTGTCAACTCTATAACAATTTTAAGGCTAGTTATTTAAAGTTTAAAGTTGTCTAACAAGATCATACCAGGAATCCAAAAGTTTGTCACTAACAGAATAAGCAATAGATTTTCCTCATCCTGGTCGGGGTCTGATTTCTGGCCTGCATGCCCTTTGCTTTCCTGTGGGTAGTTTGCTGAAGATACAACCATCTTTGCCTTGTCCATGATGCCTTTAAGCAATCCAGTCCAAATGCAATGGGCACAAAGGACAAGAAGGAGGTGTCTAACAGCCTTGTCTGTACAGTGACTTCACCTATCCTCCTAAATGTCACTTGTTAGAATGGGTCTGAATCTAAGAAGAAAAGGTCAGGGTTTGTCTCTCAGGCTCCTGCTGTTGGCCCTTGAGAAGACAAGACTGTGCTCTGCAGTACTGGGAGAGACTGAGATCTTCATGACTTGTAATCTTAGAGAAGTTGCTTTCTGATCTGGACGTTGCAAGTGTACCTAATCATTGGATGGCAAAGCCTAACCCACTTGAACTCACTCTCTATATATCTTGCTTTCAATATTTTCATCTTTTCCTATAGAAATATTAGTGTGTATGTGACCATTGATTCCAGCCTCAGGAGTTTTGGAAAGGGGCCATGGACCAGCAGTGCTTATGTTATGTTTTTGTTTTGATATTTAAGGGTTTAATATATGCAGCTGTGCCTAGAATAAATCTAAACTTTGGTTTTAGCCTCGTCTGCATAGGTTTTGCTTCGTAAGCAGTTGGTAATTGGTAGACCTTGTTCTAAGCCTTTGGGGACAGGGCAAATGTGTGACTGGGCAGGGCATCATTTCTGTTGTTAACTGGATGGGAAGTTAAAGTCGGGTGACTGATAGAGGAAGATCTGGTCACTGAGGGATCCTGCTGTAGGTTGGTGGTAAGTAGCTTGTCTCTACTATGTGATGCTGTCTTAAGATACAGAATTTCTAATCTGACTACAGGGCAAGGTCCTTCAGGCACCCTCTCCACTATTGCTTAGGGTCTTACAGAGAACCACATTGGAGCATTGGGCTGAACTCCTAAAGTCCAGTCGAAGAGAAGGAGGAGTGAGAATGTGAGCAAAGGGGTCAAGACCATGATGGGGACACCACAGAAACAGCTGACCTGAGCTAATGGGAGCTCACCAACTCTGGCCTGACAGGGAAGGAACCAGCATAGGATCAAACTAGGGCCTCTGAATGTGGGTGACAGTTGTATGGCTGGGGCAGACTGTGGGGCCACTGGCAGTGAGCTCAGGATTTATCCCTACTGCTTGAACTGGCTTTTTGGAACCCATTCTCTTTGAAGGGATACCTTGCTCAGCCTAGATGTAGTGGGGAGGGCCTTGGTCCTGCCTCAAAGCAACGTGCTAGACTTTGTTGACTCCCCATGGGAAACCTTATCCTCTCTGAGGAGTGGATAGGGAGTGGAATGTGGGGGGACAGAGAAGGGGAAGGAGTGGGAGATGGATTTGTTATGTAAAACGAGAAAAGATAGTTTTTCTAAAATTTTTTTAAATCTTAAAAAAAAATCTAAAAGAAAAAATATCCAGAATTTCCCAGGCAGACATGCAGATATTGCTCTTGTTAGCAAAGAGCTTAGCTGAGGTTTCAGAGTCCTGAAAAGGAAGCATTTGGGTTCTTTTCCTTTGAACTGTCAAAGTGGATCTTTCTAGCCCATCCCCTCTCCTAAGACCAGAGCTCTGCTTCAGAGGAGGCCTCTTGAAAGCTGAAAGCAAGGAGAATGAATCAAAGGGGAATCCAAGTTCCCAGTGCTGGTCTGTGGGAAGGAGCAAGCATCTACATAGCTCTCCCAGACTGGGAAAGCTCTCCTGCGCCGTGGGGCTTGTATGGCCCTTGTGATGACTGAGGAGTTTTCCCCATGTCCATATTGGAAGGGAATGTTGTAGAATGGAAGCTTTCTCCAGCTCTGCATCCCTGGCTTAAAGGCATATGTGGATTATGATACTAGAGTATCGTGCTCTTAAATTTATCCCGAGTCTAAGACTAGAATACATGTTGCCACGTGACCCAGAGAATCTCTTAAGAATTATGATTTGTACACTGTGTGGCTCAGGGCAGTCTGCTAATCCACACTGGTTACTCCTCTGTTTGGTTCTTGTGAATCATGTGTGATCACCAGGGGTACATGTAAAAAGGAAGAATAAACACATCCTAATCCAAATGCCTTTTCATTGGAAAGATAAATGTCTCTTATAATTTAATGTAAAAACTAGTTGCTTAGGGTAATGTTTAAATCCTGAGTATTAATAGCATTGTTCAAATTTTGGTTATTTTATATAACACAAATTTGTTTCTTTCTTTTTTTTTGAGACAGGGTTGACAAGGTTTCTCTGTAACTTTGGAGCCTGTTCTGGAACTAGCTCTTGTAGACCAGCCTGGCTTCGAACTCACAGAGATCCACCTGCCTCTGTCTCCCAAGTACTGGGATTAAAGGCTTGCGCCACCACCACCCAGCCTCACATTTATTCTTGAGATTAATTTAGAATAACCTATAATTGGCAGAAAGCGAAGAGGAAAGGTGAGAAATGATTTAAATTTTTAACATGTTTTCTGCTGCTGTTCATTCTTACGTTGCACCAATCATGAGTCCTGCTTTCCACATTAAATATTGCAGAGCATTAAATGAATAGCTTAAATGAAATTTAAAACAGCATAAATTAAATTAATGCCTGGTATGAATATTCTATTAGTATTTTTGTGAATAATTCACATGAAAGTGTTTTTTAAATCCTCTTTGTAATTAAGGAGTCATTATCCAGGATAGTGTCTATCAGGAACTGCAGCACTATCTCTCTTCTGTCCCCTGCGCTTACTGATGAACCTCAACATACTGCAGGATGTGCATTTCTGTCCCCATGTCGCAGTAATGGAAGCGGGACGGAAGGACGTGAGGCCAATGTGTGGTTCACACACTTCACTGAGGAGCTGTACCTGTGTAGTCTGGTATTCTGTCAGAAAGAACAATATTAGTCTGAAAGTGGTTTTTTTTTATCAAATTGAGTTCTAAATGGCTGTTTGCTTGAAATTGAACTTGGTCATCAACAGCTAATATCACTTAATATTTAGTGAGTGCCTAGAGAAACAAATGATTCAAACTCTTCTTCCAATGACTGTTTATTCCCAGAGAGAGCAACTGTGTCTTCTCCTGTCTCTACGTACTTGTGAAAGCAAGTGCCCTCAGAAGAGGGAGACAGATCTTTTGCACCCAGAGTTCAGGGGGTTGTGAGCTACCTCCATGGGCTGGAACAGAACCTTGGTCCTTTGCAAGAGCAGCAAGCCCTCTTATCTGCTGAGCCCTCCCTCCAGCCCACCCCACACGTTTTGATCTTTTACTTTCATTTTTATGGGAAGTATCCATAACTTGATAAAACAAAATCTTAAGGAAAAAGACTAACCATCATTAAACTTGTTAAAACAGTTGTGTTTGTTGATATCTGTTTTTTGTTTGTTGCTTGTTTTTTTTTTTTTCAAGATAGGGTTTCTCTGTAGCTTTGGAGCCTGTCCTGGAACTAGCTCTCCTAAACCAGGTTGGTCTCGAACTCAGAGATCCACCTGCCTCTGCCTCCCGAGTTCTGGGATTAAAGGCGTGTGCCACCACTGCCTGGCTTGTTGATATCTCTTTCTTACAGCATTCAGCTGTACATTGCTTAAGAGTCCAGCACCTGATCATTTGTCTTGAAAAGCTTTCTGCATGTCTGTTAGAGCCTCTTGAGTCTCGCTCATTCAGGTTGATTATAGTATTTCTTCTCCATAGTCTCCTCATCAGGTTGTGCATGTCTGCCCTTTTGTTTCATGTTTGTGAACCTAACATCTACAGCAACTGGCCCCCCTTCTCGGTGGGTTCTGCTCCTCACACTGACAGCATTAGGAGGCTGTGGACTTGTGTGTGTTAGACATTGTGTTTTGTATGTCTGTGGGTGTGTGTGACATATTGTTGATGTATGCATACGCATACTTGATTGATCTCCAGCTTATTTTTTATTATTTTTTTCATTTACTCTTCTTATGTGTGTGTTTGGGGGTGCATATCAGTTATGCACATGTGGAGCTCAGAGAAAAGCCTTGTGGAGCTGGTTCTTTGCTTCCATGTTCACAGGAGTTCTAGGAAGTGAACATAGGTCAGCGGACTTTGACTGCTGGGTGACAATCATCTTTACCTGTGAGCCTTCTAGCCGCCCCTCCTACCTTGTGTGAGACAGATCCTCTCTCTGATCCCAGAGGACAGGCTAATGGGCTTCAGGGATCTGCCTGTCCGTGCCTCTCCACTCTTGAGGTCACAAATGCACCATGGTGCCTGGCTTTTTTCCTTTACGATATCTTTAATGAATTCAGGTTCTTTATATTAATACTATCATGATGTTATGCAACTTAGTTTTTCCCACTCAGGGTCTAGAAGATATTTACTCACTGACATTTGAATAGTTGACTTTTTTTAACACTTGACATTTCAATCCTTCTAGAGTTGGGATTTGTGATTTGAGTGAACCAAGGGTTCAGCTTCATGTGATCTTTCCCATAAAGCATTTCTCTCAAGGTCTCCACTTGTTTTGGTACTTCTCTTCTTCCTCAAGCGGTGTCACTGACCAGCAGACTTTCACAAGAGTGCTGGTCTGTGTTTCTGCCTGCACCATCTTCCTTTCTCTTACTGCTTCTGTCTTCGTCGTCTTCCTCCTCCTCCCTCTCCTCCCCTCCCTTCCTGTCTCCATACACACACTCATCTCTTACATTTAAGCCAGCATAGTGGTGCATGCCCATAATGCGAGCCTTGGGAGGTTGAAGCAGGAGACTCAGGAACTCAAAGCCAACTTCAACGACAACAAATTCTTGGTCAGCCTGGGTTGCAGGAGATATCTCTGATAAGAGATACCTTTGAACTCATGTGTGCATGTGTCTATTTTAAGTATCCCTTTTCCCATTAGGTTTTGGACATAGTAAAATCAAGTATCCGCACAGTTCTTCCAAGAATCTGGAGGGTCCCCGATGTTGAAGAACTGAGTTTATACCGGATTTTCAACCGGGTGTTTAATCGCCTACTTTGGAGTCATGGCCAAGGACTGTGGAGCTGTTTCTGTGACTCAGGGTAAGATGAAGTCATTTCATTTTCTGTTACTGCAATTTTAAATGTTTTACCATTAGTTATGCAGGCAGACAAAGGACATGGTCAAACGTCTTTAATAGTAGTCTTTTAAAATATGAATTTTACTTCATGTAATTATAGTACTCAAATATAATTTATATCAATTAAGTTGATTTGCATAACTCAATAGTGAGCTCTGGGTTCTATGAGAGACCTTCTTTCTAAAAATAAGGTGTAGAGTAATCAAGAAAGGGAGGGACCCATCATCAAACTTCCCCCCATGCACACATACAGAAACACTTGCAGGACATGTGCATGCACACAGAATATACATACTATACCATGCAGAGGCACATATATAGAGATATGTGCCTACACACCACACACATACTTCACACATACATACATACACTGCATACCCGCACAAACACATACATGCCCAATAAAAGAGATTTCTGGGCAGTCTTGATTCCAGCGTTTTATTTGCTTATCAAGATCATTGCTTAAAATGTAGACATTTCTCTCATCTTTCATCAGAGTCTAAGCTAGTCTATAGACACAGGCTTCCCACTGCCATGTGCTCCAGAAAAAAGTCATTATTTTTCAAATATTAAAAATCTGTCCATTCTGCATGATTTGAGCCCTGTATAGCATCCCAGAGTACACTTTTCTGTGCTGTAAAATCTTAGCATTCTGTTTAGTGCTGAGACTCCTAGTCATGTGTGCCTTTCTCAGACCCCTTGTAAACACTATGTGTTTTCCCTCATCAGTCACTCACCAGTGGAAGAGCACTCCGGGTTGCAATTCCATCTGAGGATAATCTTGGCTATAAGACTTCCATCCAGAGATTTAGGTGAAATATTTGATATGTGTTCCATAGCCACCCTCCACCCCAACTGATGGCTCTCTGGAATGCTTCTATCTGAATTCTCTTCGGTTTGGTTTGTTTGTTGATCCTTTGGCTTGGTTCTACATAGGGATCTCAGCTCCTGCCAACCATGGAAGGCTGTAAGGCAGTCTGCTACTTACATTAATGCTGGGTATTTGCCGGTGTCAACATCTAAAGATATGCACCCGCCTGAGCAGGTGGAGGAGAAACACTTTGGAATTCAATATTCTACACACTTTTCTCCCGTGCTGGTGTTTTTTATATGTTTAGCTCTGGGCTTTATGTGGCAGACACAAGTGAGCTCTGTAGACTTTCTCAACTCTGTGAAGTCACATGGTTGCTACTTGTGCTCAGTCTTCAGTTTGGATCTTCCACAGTTTGACTGTACCTTTTGATACTTTGCCCATCAGTATGTCTTCCTTTAATAGCTGATCCAGCAGCTAAGGTGAAAGAAACCTAGTCTCATTTCTCAATGAGCAAAGAAGTCAGGACCGCAAGGGGGGCGCCCACCCACTGAGACCATGGG
>LOEQ01000772.1:39962-57117 GCA_001685075.1 Bramus lutescens | reverse complement strand
GAGCACATGTCCTTGTGGCTTGATTGAGCATCCTTTGGATATATACCCAAAAGTAGTATTACTGGCTCTTGAGGAGTGTTGTTTCCTAATTTTCTGAGAAGTCGCCATACTGACATCCAAAGGGGCTGTACCAGCTTGCATTCCTCCAGCAATGCAGAAGTGTTCTCTTTACCCCACAACCTCTTCAGCATAAGTTGTCATCAGTATTTTTGATCTTGGCCCTTTTTTTGTAAACTGAAAAAAGAACTTTTTTTCATATGTTATATTTAGTCACGTTTTCATCTCCTAATTTCTTCCAGATCCTTCCCACATCCCTACCCACCAAAATTTATGTTTCTTTCTCTCTCTTTAAGAAACAAACAAAACAAAAAAACCCCACAAAAGCCAAGATACACAGATATACACACAAGAACCCCCTACACACACGGGGGGTGGGGAGAGAACCAAAATCTACAGGCAAAAGACCAATAAAACAAAAAAATGCCCAAAGCAAAGTGAAATAAAATAAAAAGTCAACAAAAATATCCCCAAGTTTGTTTTTTGTTGTCCAACTACTCCTGGGCATGAGGCCTACTGTGAATTGTGGTTAATACACCCAGTGAGACCACACAGGAGAAAACTAACTTTTCCATTCCCAGTGGGTATCAATTGAGGATAGCTTCTTAGTTAGGGGTGGGAGTCCATGTTTACTTCCCCCACTCAGTACTGGAATCCCATCTGGTGTGAGCCTGTCCAGGATTTGCGAATTCATCTGCGTATCAGTCCTCCTGTGTCTGGAAGTCACCTGTCACCTCTGGCTCTCAACAATCTTTCTGCCTCCTCTTCTGCATATTCCTTGAGCCTTGAGGGGAAGGGGTTGGTGACAGAGAAATAACAGCATCTTTAAAAAATAGTGCTGGTCAAACTGGATGGCTGCGTCTAGAAGAATGGAAGTAGAATCATATTTATCACCAACCCTGTGCAAAACTCTACTCCAGATTCATCAAGAACCTCAGCCTAAGAGACACGCTAAACCTGACAGAGGAGAAAGTGCAGATTAGGCTTGAACTCATTGGCACAGGGAAGGACTTTCTGAATAGGAGACTAATAGCACAAGCACTAAGATCAACAGTGAATAAATGGGACCTTATGAAGCTGGAAAGCTTCTATGTGGCAAAAGGCACTGTCAGTTTAGACAAAGCTGCAGGCTACAGAATGGTAAAAGATCTTTATCAATTGTCCATCTGATGGAGGATTAGTATCTAAACATATAAAGAACTTAAAAGGCAGAACATCAAGAAGACCAAATTAAAAGAAAATGGGGTACAGAACTAAGTAGCTACTTTTCAAAAAATGAAACATAAATGGGTTAGAAGCACCTAGAGAGATGTTCAGCCTCCTTAAGCCACCCAGCCAATGCAAATAGAAACTACGTTGGGATTTTATTTTAGCAGTCAGAATGGCCACAATCAATCAAACGGCCTGCAGTTCACGCTGTCAAGGATAGAGAATAATGGGAACACTTACTCACTGCTGATGGGAGTGCTAGCTCGTACAGCCTCTGTGGAAATCAGGGTCATGGTTCCTCAGGAATCTGGGAATAGATGTACCTTCAGATTCAGCTATACCATGATTGGGCGTGTACCCAAAGGGCTTGACATCCTCCTGTGGAGATACTCATCCATGTGCACTGCTGTTTTATTCATAATAGCCAGAAATTGGAAATAGCTTAACTGCCCATCAGCTGATGGACAGGAAAATGTGGTACAATGGCGCCATGGAATACTATCCAGCTGTTAAGAAAAATGAAGTCATTAAATTGAGATAAATAGATGGAGTTGGAAAAAGTTATCCCAAGTGAGGCAACCTAGACCCCCAAAGACAAATATTGTATCTTTTACTTTATATATGGATACTAGCTTTTAAGTCTTGGATTTGCATGCTACCATCCAAATAACCACAGTGGCTAGGAACCTGGTACGGGACTAGGGGAGAGGTGAGCATCTCCTCCCAAAAGTCTTTTATAAGCGTTTGGCACTGAACTCAGGGCTTTACATGTTCTAGGCTCTCATTACTGAGTTCCTGAACCCAAGCTGAGGAGGAGAAACTAGGAAAATTAATTGATGTAGAGTTTCTTTTTGGGATGATGACAGTGTTCTTGGCTTGCAGGTGACTATATAAGATTAATATACTTAGCTTACTGAATTTTATATCCAAGAATGATGAAAAAAATTATTTCTGTCATGAAATTCAAGACAATAAGAAAAATTCTCCAAAAGCACAGTGCACATAGTTTGTTGAATTTTATTTACCCTGCAGTCCCCAAACTAGGAAGCTGGGTTTATCTGAAGGAGTTCAGGGGTCCTTGTCCTACTACAGAAAGATGTTGGAAGGTGTCACTTACATGTTCAAGGAAAAGTCCCTATCAGTTTCAAATGACTGATATTCTGGGCATCATCAGAGTTAAGAATAAGATAGCATATAAAGTTCTACACCAATATGGAACTGAAAACTGTGTGCTCTACATCTACATGGTAGGTATGTAGGTGTGCACACACCTTGCCTAACAAGGAGTGTGGCTATGGGTGTGAGGTCAATGGAGATAGTCAGGTGCATTGCTCTTGGGTACAAGTTAGCTGTGAGTTATTGTGGTACAGGAAAAATGAGCTAGGCTAACAGCCGTAAACTTCTTTGTATTTTGGTGCTTATATAAAGTCTTCAGATATAGTCTATGAATTCCCTTCCTTGAGACAGTCTTCCTACCTAAAAAAAATCAAATTGTGTTATTTAACTCCAATGCAAAGAACAATTTAAAAGTAATATTTGCTGTTCAGCTACTGGAGTCTCCCAGGAGATATTAATGGAGACTTCGAGGCAAATAGCTATTACATTTCTCCAGAATGCCTTGCAAAACCCACAGCATTTGTTTTAGCTAAACAGAGTGTTTTTCCAGTACAACTTCATATACCTTTTCCAGTTCATATCACACTTCTCCTTCTTCCAAGTCCGAAAGAACAGTTTCTTACTAACTATCGCTTCTATTAGAAAGTTGGAGTTTGTGGTGTGCGTAGCCACTGTACTTCCTGGCTAATTTTGTGCTTCATGTTCCTGAAAGTATTAATATAATGATTGTATACAGGTTTTAAAGGGGTATTTTTGTGTGCCATGACAAATGTCTGGAATTGTCATGACTACGGAGTGCATTCCTGAAGAGCAGCAATGTTGTAGATTTGCACAGGCTCTGAGACCTGTCAAGTCCCTTCGCTCTGCCATATGAACAGGGGAAAGACAACTGGCCTGTGTACTTCATACAGCTTATTTGTCTGTAGAATGTCGCCAACAGTGATATGTACTTAGGTAATTGTTATTAGAATAAAATATGTTGACATTTATAAAAAATTAGAATAGTGCTGGCCAATAAAATGCTATTTAAATAATTGTTTGCTACAAAATAAATCACCTAGGATCCTGTACTTTGTGATCTTATTTATTTATTATTTATTTATCTCTTGTGTCAAAATGGAGCTCAAGGTCTTCGTGAGGTTGGATATGATTTACCAACACTCAGGAGGCTGAGGACAGGAGGAGATGGGTTCCAGATCTACTGAGAGATAAGAGAAAGTCACTTTTGTGCATGTTACTCAAGTATCAATAGTACTAATATATTGGAAATTAAAATTTTTAATTGGAGGGTTGTAAAGATAGCTCAGTGGCTAAAATGTTTGCTCCACGAGCATGAAGACCCAAATTTAGATTCTCAGAACCCACATAATAGCAGAAACTCAGCAGGTGTACTGGCCACCTGTCAACCCAGAACCTAGGAAATGGGGATCTTTGGGACAAGATGGCTGGCTGGAGTTGCTGAGCTATGGGTTCCCTGAAAGACACCGTCTAAGCACATAACATAGAGCAAGATGGAGAGAAAGAACTGCCATCAACTTAGGGCATCCATACGCATGCTCAGGCGACCATACGCATGCGTGTACATGTGTGAAGTTTGATAGAAGTTGCTGTTTTTTGTGGTATCCCTGATGCCTTTTCCACAGAGCTTAGCCTGTCCCCCACCCACTGTGGATTAGTAGGTTTTGATCAAGCGCCTTAGCTTATTTGCTCCTTGCCCTACATAAGAAGGAACGCTTTCCCATGGCAAAGGTATCAGATTAATCATTAAGACTTCACCAGCACTTGACATCATAATTAATCCATATAAATTACCCTAGTTATATTAAGAAAATAATTTATATAATCTGTGATGTGAGAAATCAGTTGTTTCATTATTCATCAACCATTCTGGAGTTTTGATTTAATTTAGTTTGTTGTGCATTCTTTTTACTGCTCTATTAACTTAATGATCAGCACAATTATTTATAGTTTGTGATATTAGGTAACAGATTTAGTAGGCATTATTATTTAGGATGAAATAATGTTTATGGATAGTATGAAAAATTCTATTTTAATCTGATGCTGTTTGTAGTTTTATTATAATGAATTCTTTTCTTTTCCTAAGATTTACAGAAAGCAACTATAAATTTAGTTTCTCATTAATATAGACGTATCCTAGTTCTCAGCATTGTAGTCATAGAATAGGCCGCTGACAGGTCTTACCCATCACTCTGCTTCTTATGTGTTCATTCATGATGCTGCTTAGAAGATTCCAGTGGCCAAAGAAGGAAGTTAATCAGTGATGCTCTCCTGTCCTTTGTTTATTGGAAATTCCTCATAGATACCTTTAACCTGACTTTGTAATACATTGCTGTAGTTATTACTATAACATAGGCTTTATATACCATGGTTAAATTTCATTCATATTTATGGACTTTTTTGGCCATTCAGCTATAGATTTATAGATTGGACTGACTAAACTATCAAGGTTTTCACAGGAAAGGAAAACATGGGTACCTAACTCATATGTAATTCCCAATTTTTAAAACTTGACATTGAAAACAAACAAACAAAAAACAAGGTTCAGTTTCTTGGCAAATTTGACCTGAATTAGAACATAAATTTACTTGTAGTATTTATTATCAATTGTGCGCATAAAATTATATAAAATTAATGTTTTTGCAGAATGTTGGCACCCTGATATATAGATGATATATATATCATATAACATATATATGTAATATATGTTATATACATTATACATATACTCTCTTGTCTTTCTAAAATCTGGGGAAAAAATCACATATTTGGAAATACATTTGGCTTCATGATTACATCAATCTGTAACATAAACACTGAGTTATCTAAGAATACAAAGCTTCTAATTAAGAATGTTTTAGATTAACTATAGTTATATTGAATCAATAAGATATTATACAATTAGAATCTGTGTTTCTAAAATAAATGCTGAGGTTAATGCGACTTGCCAAACCCTTCATGAAAATAATTAGTAAAAGGCTAAAGATTTGAGATGTCTAAGTATCTGATTCTTCCATCACGTTTTAAGGAGACATTAGTCTGGCTTTACATGTTAGTTACAGGCACTGATAATGAATTATAAGTTTATGTGAACCAACAAACAGCACTGTGACATTTGAGTACAATGATAATAACATGTCATGGTATGCTAATTTCATATAAAGTTTTGTTGCAACAAACCAATTTTTTTAACTGTCTTTTTTTTTTTTAGGTATTTGCTGCCAGGAAGTACCCAGTTCCTCATGAGATCACCACTATACAACATGAAATATAATTCGCCTGGAATGACTCGCTCCAATGTTTTGTTTACATCCCGATGTGGCCATTTGTAAGACTGAATAGAGTCTTGTCATGGGCTATGCATAATAGCAATTCATTTATTTTGTCTAGTTGAACCTTGAGGAAGTGACCCTTATGTGCGGTTTTATGTATATATGTCATATAAGTGTGTGGAATACATACACACATGCACTCAAGTAACATAAATATATATATATATATTTATTTATTATATGCAAGAAGAATTAGCAGAAAACTGAATATAAGATTTAACCTTTCTGGAAATATAATAAACCATGTTAAAGTTGTTTACACAAATATGCAAATGTGTAGAATTTGCTAGGTTTACAATTAATTACTTCCTATTAGAAATGTTATTTTTGCTGCAGAGTATATAAAGCAGAATTGATCTTGAAGATCCCCTTACAGTGTTAAGTTATTTTCTAGATAACACAGCTTAGACTTCAGAAAGCACTGATCATATCTTATCACTGACTTCTCTCACTTCTAGTAACTGTTTAACAGTGAAACACAAACGACATAGAACCTGGGGTTGGCTTGATGATAGGATTAGGATAAAACGGATTTATGGTTACTGTAGCACACTGTAAAGTACTAGAAAACATCCCAGCCTTGACTTCCCAACATTTTATTCTCCTATGTGGAGATTTAGCTACTTGTTCTAGTGTGTACTTTCAGGAAAGATCTGATGAGGTCATGGTGTGATCTAAATGGGAGACAGTCCACTGGCTTACGAATAAAATGTAAATTTGCTTTGACTTTCCATGAGAGCCACACAAGGAAACAAGATGGTGGCAATGATAGGGCTTGGCTGTGTGACTTTTGTGTCACATAGCACCCGCTTTTCTTGGAAAATATATCATGGATGGGTTTAAGTCTCTCAGTGTTGAGACCAATATACCTTGCAAAGTCTAATGACAGTAGTGTCTCATTTCACCTCAGAAAATAATCTAAAGGCTCTTAAGAGAAGCCTACATGGAGCACATGTCCCTACCCACTGATGTGCCATGGAGTGAGTCTTTAATTCAAGTTCAGTGTGGCATTGTCTTTCTGTCCAGGCATTGTGCGTGTGTTCCCGAGTGGCTTACTCCCATGCTCCCTCTTCTTGCCTGCAGTTTCAAAGCCAATGTGTTGCTTTCAGTTTCGACAGACAACACAGTCATGGATTTTTCAACTCAGGAAGTATAATATTTGCTCACGCTTCCCTCCAAAGGTTTTACTCACAGATGCTAAGTATTTGTAAAACTCCAGATTATTTATCATCTTTTCACATCTTAAAATATATTTCCAGTAAATGAAGAAATAACTCCACGGCGGTAGCAGTCAGAGCCCATTTGTCTCAGGTTCATTCAAAGGTGGGTCGATGGTGACTCAAGTTGTAAGGTATATGTATTTTACTTTTAAAACCACCTTTGGAGAGTATATTTTTTACTGCAATATTCATTTTTACACAAATTAATGGTAGCCACATTAATGCTTTATGGCTGCCCACCCACAGGCATTCCATCAGAGATTTTTCCGAGTACAACCCACGAAGTTTTTTCTTGTGTTTTCAAAGGAGACTAAAGCGTCCAAATGAAGAAAATGAATGTGGTACTTAGGAGTTCATATTGTGAATTATTCAATATGGTACAGAGTAATTAAAAAGTGATACAAATATTAGAACATTACAGAATCTTTATGGAATAATCAACAAGTCAGTCTTTTTAATGATTTATTTATATTCATTTTTGTTTTCAATTCATGTTTAAAAATCATGGAAAAATAAAAGAACATAGAAGTTATGGATATATGTTTTAAAGTAATTGGTAAGTGATACCGACCCAATTTGTTGGTCATTCACCTTGTGTATATTAAATCACAAATAATTATTTGATGAGATAGAGTGTATGCTTTGAAACTTCTATTTCATACAAGAAAGGAATTTTTGTTTAAAACCAAAAAAATTGGGGCTTTGCAACAGTAGGTATTCTCATCCTAGAAATGCACATACATTAAAAACAAGCATACATTTAAATACATAAAACTGCCAAGTATTTGGTGAGCAAACATCATTCCCTTAGCTACTCAAGCAAGGCCTTGTTCTGAGAACTAGAATTTCATTGCCTACATTTTTCTGTCTCAACTAGTTGGCTACGATGAAGTTGTGCAGAAAGCCATGTGCTCATTATTTATGTGCCTTACCTGGTGTGCTGTGGGCTGTGGTTGTCATAGCACAATTCCCTAATGAGCAGCTATGAGAAGACATGATAATGAGCCATGGAAGTTGCAGGAGACCATAGACAGGTTTTAGAGGTATAAAATATTCCTTAGTTTTTGTTATCAATTTCTTATGCAGATGGTTAAAACATACCTACCTAAAAGACAATGTGAATTTCTCCTTCATAAGAGAGAAAGAAAACTTCAGAAACTACTTGATCTCATCAGGATTTTGTTGTTGTTGCTGTTCATAATGGATTTTGGCTTATTTACCAGGGTATGGGATAAGTATAGACAGGCCGCCCTAGTAGTTTGGATCAGCTCAAGGTTGGAATGCTTTCCCAAACTGTAAGATAAGAATGTTTTCCAAACTAAGTAGTAGCTTGTTTATGTTATCACCTACAAACATAATCTAAAGTCATAATTTAGTTTTCACTTCAGTAAACCAGCCTTGTGGGTTTGGACATATTAAAAGACCCTGTTGCAATTCATTTTACTTTGCATGAATTTTATTTTGTTTGATTTCACTTATCTTCAACATATGAACATAAAGTTTTGTATGGGGCACAGAGTGAAGCAACTCTGCTGTCTGTAAGGATTTGCCTAAATTAGATCAAATCCCCTAAAGTTTCCATGACTACTTATCTCTAAAGTTCAAATCAAACCCACACCCCCTTCTTTTAATTAATATTTATGCATGCACAGGAAATAAGTGTCTCCTAGACTTTGAAAAAATGATCTTATTCAAATTATCTCTTTAGCTTGGAAAATAGATGAGTATGGGATTATGCTGATTTGAAGCTTCAGATGTTTGAATATAAACCTAATGCCTTCTTCTTTAACATGTCAGTGTCATTCTATGTCAACATTATCTTCAAATTTAAGCATATGCAATAGCACTGTTCAAAATACCAAAAAGACAGCTGCATACATGTCATTGTTTAATCTTCTGTAAAACACTGATTCGTTCTTAAATATATATTATTTAAAAGGTAGTAAATACCTCAAGAGTGATAGAAAATCCCTTCATTTTCTATTTAGCACTGCTAATTTGAATTCAGGATCTCATGTACTTGTTCTAAGCATTAACCAACAATAAAAGTATAACTGTACAATTGTGTTACTGTGACCTGGTGATTTGGGGTCATTTAATTTTCTCTTTAAAATGAGAATTTCAAGTGTAAAGGGCCATGTCATCTACACATTGATTATTAGAAATCTAATTGGTTTTAGATTAATGTTAGCTTATAAATAAATGAAAACTGTAGAAATATATTCATAAAGAAAACTTGATTATTCACACCGCTTTCTCTCTCTCCTATTTTCCTTCTTCAAATTCCCTTTGAAACTTTAACTGTGTATGGCCAAAGTAAAAAAGAAGGAAATCTTGCCTTTTAGACATTGGTCTTCCTTGAATTCTTATAGTGGTGTGGTTTTGCCTGAGCAACAATAAAACTTCAATGAAATGTTGGATCAAGTTAAGTTTGCTGAGAACTTTAGGAACAAGGTTGAGGCCTGTATGTCTATAACACGTGAAATGTGTGGATCTCTGTGATATGAGATGCACTTTAACAGTCTTACAACAGAAATTGGCATGTTGAAACAACACATATTGAGGTTGCTTCTATTTTTGAGGATCTATCATGAAGTGGTATATGGTGTATTGGAAGAAATTTACTCAGGTAAACATTGTGATACTGAGGTGTATACCAGCTAAGAAGAATGGTATAATGCTTACAACTCTTTCGCCACCTGTGAATTAGAAATATAAAGTTCTTGCCTTGACAAACACATCACTCAACAGACTAATCAGTCTTAATTAGCAAGAAGGCTTGCTTTTTAAAAGTGGTCAGATGCTTATTTCTATCAAAGGCTAATAGCCATTCTGGTCCTTGAGTTTATATAACAGCTACCCTAAATGCTACAGCATCTGAATTTTAATGGACTTGCAGAGGAGTCTGAATTTGAGGGTGAGAGAATACATTTGCTAACACAAATCATGGATCAAATTATCCCTTTGTGCTTTACTTCTTGTATATGAATACAAATGTTGCAGAAGATGCACCTGGAATGTAAACAAAACTTGCAGGTAACATTGCCATGGCATGGGCTCGCATGTGACACCTGTATGGAGAAATTACTTCAATTACTCAGATATGTTACTATAATAAAAATGTCAACACAAGAAACCAACAGTATGTCATCATTTGATGTCTCCTTTTACATAGGAACATGCACACTACATGCACACATACTGATTTCAGTAGAAGAGACTGCAACCAATTAAGCAAACTGAAGTATTTAATTTAGTGAACATATTTTCACAGTAATTTTTGCTGTTGTGCAGCAACTTTAGAGTGCTAATGCTACCTGCTTTGAAGAATTAGGCCAACAATATATAAATAGCTCAAGAAACTAGACATCAAGATACCAAATAGTCCAATTAAAAATGAGGTACAGATCTAAACATAGAATTCTCAACAGAAGAATCTCAAATGGCTGAAAGCCACTCAAGGAATTGCTCAACATCCTTAGCCATCAGAGAACTACAAATCAAAATGTCTCTGAGATATCATCTTACACCAGTCAGAATAACTAAGATAAAAAACACCGATAGTAGCTTACACTGGAGAGGATGTGGAGTAAGGGGAACACTCCTTAACTGCTGGTGGAAGTGCAAACTTGTAGAACCACTTTGTAAAACAATATGGCGTTTCTCAGAAAATTGGGAATCAACCTACCTCAAGGCCCAGCAATACCACTCTTGAGCATATACCCAAAGGATGCACACCATACCTCAAGGACTCAACTATGTCCATAACAGCATTATTCATAATAGCCAGAACCTGGAAACACCTACATGCTCCTCAACCAAAAAATGGATAAAGAAAATGAGGTATGTTTACACAATGGAGTACTACTCAGTGGAAAAAAGAACAACCTCCTCCAAAACAAACAAATCTTGACATTTTCAGGCAAATGGATGGAACTAGGAAAAAACGTGAGTGAGGTAACAGACCCAGAAATACAAATATGATATGTACTCATAAGTGAATATTAGACATAAAGCAAAGAATAACCAGCCTATAGTCCATGACCTCAGAGCAGTTAGGTAACAAGGAGAACCCTAAGAGAGACAGACATGGATCTCCATGGGAAAGGGAAATAAACACGTTCTGAGGAAATTGGGGGTATAGGGGTGGGAAGGCAGGAGGAGAAGAATGAGGGAGAAGGGAAGAGGGGAGGAGAACATGAAGGAAAGGGATGGCTGAAATAGTGGAAGGACAGAGAGGGAGAGCAAGGAGTGAGATATCTTGATTGAGGGAGCCATTATGGGGCTAGCAAGAAACCTGGCACTAGAGAAGTTCCCAGGAATCCACAAGGTTGACCCCAGCTAAGACCCTAAGCAATAGTGGAGAGGGTAACTGCACTGGCCTTCCCCTGTTATTGGATCAATGACTACCTTAATTGTCATCCTAGAAACTTCATCCAGCAACTGATGGAAGCAGATATAGAGATTTAGCTAGCACAGGACTAAGCTCCCAGAGTTCAGTCAAAGAGAGGGAGAAGAAATAATATGAGCACAGGGATCAAGACCATGATGGGGATACTCACAGAAACAGTTAACCTGAACTAGTGGGAGCTCACTGAACCCAAGCGGACAGCAGGGGAACCTGCATAGCCCAAACTAGGCCTTCTGAATGTGGGTGACTATTGTGCAGCTGGGGCAGTCTATGGGGCCACTGGCAGTGGGACCAGCGTTTATCCCTAGTGCTTTAACTGGCTTTTTAGAATCCACTCTCTTAGGCTGGATACCTTGCCCAACCTAGCTATAGGGGGGAGGGACTTGGTCCTACC
Organism: Bramus lutescens; assembly: GCA_001685075.1. Lineage (NCBI taxonomy): Eukaryota > Metazoa > Chordata > Mammalia > Rodentia > Cricetidae > Bramus > Bramus lutescens. The sequence goes on along the minus strand of LOEQ01000772.1, from coordinate 45,360 downwards.
TCAAAGTCTTGTGCCAGACTTTGTTGACTCCCCGTGGGAAGCCTTACCAACTCTGAGAAGTGGATGAGGATGGTGTTGGAGAAGGTGGGGGGAGTTGGAGGAGTGGAGGGAGAGGAAACTGGAATTAGTATGTAAAATAAACAAAGGCTGTTTTTAAAATAAATAAGAGATCTCAAAAAAAAATCAGCCCAAAAAACTAAAATTGTAAGCAGCTCCTGACTGGATGGAGACAGAGTGTTCTAAAAGTTAGTAGCAACAATTTAATCTGGTTATATAATATCTCAGGCATGAATTTCATGTTTTAGGAAATTATATCATAATTTCTTAGCAATATTCAAAGCCTCAAAATGAAGCACATTTTAGCCTCGTTGCTGTTCATTGCATTGTTGACATGTTTGTAACAAATTTGAGATAGTGCTGGAGAAGAAACTCAGAGTCAAAAGCAGAGTTACCAAGGAGTCTACATGGAGCTTTAGACCATAGATCTATGAACTGTGTGTAAAATGTATATGTGTGTGTGTGAGTGTATGTGTGTGTATGTGTGACTATATGTGTGTATGAGCTTGCCCACACTTTCATGTGCAGAGACTGGGGGAGGTAGCCTCCTCCTTCCTTGTTCAGCATCTACTCCATGAGACAGGGTCTCTCAATTACCCTTAGCTCAGCGCCCTGGTCAGTAAGTCTGCTCCCCCACAGTGGGGCTTACAAATACACAGACCATGTTCAGCTCTTGCGTGGGTGCACCAAATCTGAATTTAGATTCCCCATACTTGGGCAGCAAGTGTTCCTATCCACCAAGATTTCATCTTTCTCAGCTTCCAAAGCTGACTTTTAAAATATATTTTAAAAATTCACACTATTTTTATAAAAATATTCTATAACTTTTTTCTGAGATGAAATAAACTGGTGTAAATGTGTCTAGCTTGGTATCTGCTGATTAAAGGAATTATCGTACATCAAATTATACACTAGCAACTTGTATATATATATATATAATTCAGTTTAATTAAAGGTCTGAACATCTTTAATTGTAAAATAAAATATCCAGGAATTATTTATGACATTAGAAAACATCTTCAAAACAAAATGAACCTTAAGCCCTTTGTCAAGAAGATAACAGGATTTTAAACAAATTTGGAGAGAGATTTAATGACTATTCCTTACACTTGTACAGAGGGTCATGAAAACAGTGCCCATTGTATTGGTGTGGCAAACGTGGAGAATAGTGAGTGTGTTGGTTGTGTTGGTTGTGTTGTACTACTGTCTAGACTTCAGTAGACTCGGGGTGTAGCTTGGTGTTGCAGTGCTCGTGTCAAATCACCAAGTCACAGTGTGCAGTCCCAGCACTGCTCGCTTCACACCACCAAGTCACAGTGTGCAGTCCCAGCACTGGTCGTTTCACACCAGCAAGTCACAGTGTGCAGTCCTAGCACCGCTCACTTCACACCTGCAAGTCACTGTGTGCTGTCCCAGCACTGTTCTCTTCACACCACCAAGTCACAGTGTGCAGTCCCAGCACTGTTCTCTTCACTCCAGCAAGTCACAGTGTGCAGTCCCAGCACTGGTCGTTTCACACCTGCAAGTCACAGTGTGTGCAGTCTCAGGATTGCTCGCTTCACACCAGCAAGTCACTGTGTGCAGTCCCACTACTGTTACACTTCACACCAGCAAGTTACTGTGTTTGTGGTCCCAGCACTGTTCACTTCACACCACCAAGTCACAGTGTGTTGTCTCAGAACTGGTCTCTTCACAGCACCAAGTCACTGAGAACAGTCCCACCACTGCAGAAACACACAAATCCCAGGAGTCCAGAAAGAGACTAGACTATCCATTAGCTCTACATCAATATCACTATGATAATGGGGTGCAGTACATTTTCCAGACTAGTCTTCTAGCGAGTGGACCTTGGAAAAGAGCAAACTAAACTAGTCTACTTGCTAGTAAGCAATCAAGACGCACAATAATGCATTCCAATAAACAATGATGTCATATTTGCAGACACAGGGAATCAGACCTGGTGCAAGAAATTTACTAGGGCTTGTCAGGAGATTTAATCATTTACAGAAGACCATTTAACCAAGTTTGAAGAGAGGTGGTGTGGATCCAGAAAGAATGAAATAAAATAAGCTTAATGGCACACAAGTATTAGGTAAGACATTTACAACATAATTGTGATGTGTAAAGTGTGTAAAATATTTAAGAATCCTGTCAAGATACCATCAGAATGGATACTGACAAGATATTCAGCATCTATTGGCTCCCATGTGATAAGGGCTTTTGTCTTTAATGATATTCTAACATTACTCCTTGGCATCCAAGAGCTTTTCAGGCTATCTTGGTATATCTGGAAGCACTTGTTGGCCATCTGAAATAATATTCTCAAACAAAAGGCCTGATGCTGATGTAGGAAGCTGGAATTTATCCAAAGCTTGTCATGTTATTTGTGAGAGACAATTTTTATCATGTCAGATGTTTTGCTGTGCCCGTTTTATTTAGAGAAACATGGTGGCATTTCCTCAGCCTTAGTAAGTTCTGTCAGTTTTATGCCATGCAAATACTGATGAATTATCCCTCTTTAACAATATGACAAAGCTGTCCTCGGATGTGTTTAAGGAGTATAAACTGAGATGTAGTATCACAGTCTACACTGAAAAGTGAAGAATGATTTTTAGGGTTTAATTTTTAATTATGTGTATGTGTGAGTGTATGTGGGTATGTGCACCTGAGTGCAGTATCCACAGAATAGAGGAGAGAGCGTCAGATCCTCTGGAGCTGGAGTGACAGGTGGTTCTGAACTGACTTACATGGGTGACGGGAGCTGAATTCAGGTTCTCTGTAAAAACAGGAGACAATCTTACCTACTGAGCCATCTCTCCAGCACCCCAGTCTGCAGTATTTCATGCAGTTATCAAGAATATTGACATTCTTGTCAACTGAGGAGTGGCTATCTTGGCTCTTCTCAGAAAGTGATACTCATCTTTTTTGAACTATCATTTTGTGACTGTCTTCCATATTTAAGTAAATAATAGAAACTCAGAGGATGAATGAATGAAACAGTCCTAAGAGCAAATGTAGGTGGAGACACACCCTTCACATATTAAATCAATTCTGTGCTAACAAAACTTTCAAGGGTAGCCACAATGCATCTGCGTTTAGCCAAGCTCTGTTGTATTATTATGGCAGTTCTGTTGCTCATATTAGAACAAGATCTCCTAAAAGATCAAGAATGGAATTAAGTTTGAAACCTGCAGCATGCCGTTAGCAGTAAAAATGTTAATTTGTGTGTTTATAATAATCTGTCTTAGAGGAAAAGTCTATGACACAGTATATCTGAAAAATCGAGAATATATAAACCTTAATACAATCTAGGAAAATACCATTTCAGCATATTACCTCATTTTCATTAAAATGATGAAAATGTGAATACAGAAAATCACTTAGTCTTCAGGCTAAAAATAGGTAGATCATCAAAACCTAATATCATTTTAGCTCAAATTGGTATTTGTTCAGTAAATGTTCTACTTCATAATGTGAAAGATACAAAGGAAAAATTCAAATTTGGGCAAGAAATGGGGCTTTAAAAAACCAAACAAACAGCCAATTCTATTGTTTTGCCTTCTGAAACTGAAGTTATAGGCTTGCCATGAAATGTTTATTGCAAAAAAGGATAAACAGATCCCTCAGAAATGATCTCGAGTTCATCTAGTACTGCAGCATCTCAGCCTCGGGTTCTTCAGCCAAGTCTTACTTATATTCAATTTTCAAATTAAATCATCTCTCAGTTCCATCCCACTCACTTCCACCTTTTCTCCAGTGAAACACAGCTATGTTATTTCTAAAATAAAAAAAACAAAAATGTGAAACCAATCTTGCTGACTTTAGTTGTCTTAACTAAAACAGTGTGAGCTCACACATATCCAAAGGGGCAGAAGTGGGAAAGACATGCACTGGCTAGCTTAATTGTCACCATGACACAACCTAATACTGCCTGGAAGACAGTCTCATGAGGGACTGTCTACACTGGGTTGGCTTTGGGCTTGCCTGTGAGAGATTGTCTTAATTGGTGTAGGAAGAGCCAGCTCACTGTGAGCAATACTATTTCCTAGGCAACAGGATCCTGAACTGTGTTAAGGGCCAGAAACAAAGCTAAGCACAAGCACATAAGCATTCACCTCTCTGCTCTTGACTGTGGGTGACCAGTTGCCTGACACTGCCACCATCTCAGAATGCTACCACCAGAATATCTTGTGTCCTGGTAAGCCAGAAATAACCCATTTGAAGATCTGGCAGGTTCTGATGTTGATTTCCCTCTTCTTACATGGGAGGTATTTCTACAGGGGCCTGCTGGTGACAAAAGGCAACCTAATGGAGAAGACTTCATTTTGGCTCCTAGCTTTAGAAGAGACTAAGACGGGCTTACTGTTGGCTTTCATTGCCTTTACTTTAGCTTTGACTGTGGAAGGGACAGGCATTTCCTTCACACCTTCCTTCTTCATCCTGGCAAAACAGGCTATGAAGGCTCTAAGAGGTAGAGGGAGTGAATCATCTCAGGGCTGACCTTTTGGTTTTATGGCCTAGCTCACTTCCTGTCCACCCAGTGCTCCCTGATTGCAGAGGTGACACCCTGTGCTCCTGGTAGCAGTTCATCCATAGCCACAAGACGACCGGGACATCCCCCACTTTCAGGTGACCCAAGACCTTTTGGTTCAGGAGGCACATGGGTTACTCTAGGAGAAACAGGCTTGCTTGAACATGGGTTGGGATGTGCTGTAGTTGGGTGGGTCTTGTCTTCCAAGGGTTCATCTACTGTAGGCCTGGCCATCAACATGCCAGGTAGTAGGTAGTAGGCAGGGCTGTTAGAAGATCATTCTGGGTGCTGGCCCTGGAGGAGTTAAGGTAGTATTCATGAAAGGGTTGGTTAATTCTCTCCAAAGGAGTAAACCTACCTGGTCTCACTGTCTGATAGCTTGATCTCTGTCAGCATACTAACTGCCATCACAGGGCCCAGCACAAGACTGTGACAACATAAAGTCTGCCAAAATGGAGCAGACACCACTAATATGCCCTGGAACTTTGAGGACGAGAACTCTTTTCTTTATAAACTTGTCCATTTTCAAGTATTTCACTACAGTAATGAAAAGTGGAAAACACAAGGTGTGTGCAAAGGCGTTTCTTTGGAATAAATCCCAAATACCTAAATGTCATGCTTCATAGTTTAGATTTTACCCTTACAAGACTATTTTATATTTCAAAATTATTTTAAAAACATTTTATACAATGTATTTTGACCATAACCCTGTGTCCTTCCAGATTCTCTCCATCTTCATACTTACTCAACTTTGTGGGTTTTTTTTTTGTTTGTTTGTTTTTTGAGACAGGGTTTCTCTGTAGCTTTGGA
>LOEQ01000772.1:20660-39881 GCA_001685075.1 Bramus lutescens | reverse complement strand
CTGCCTCTGCCTCCCAAGTGCTGGGATTAAAGGCATGCGCCACCACCACCTGGCTTCCACTTTGTGTTCTCACGGAAGTAAATAATAAAATCAAAACAACAACAACAACAACAAAACCAAGTAACAAACAAACAAACAAAAACCTGTGGAATTCATTTTGTGTTGCTAAACTCTTCCTGAACAAGAGGCCTGCCTTTGAGTGTGGTTTGAGTTCCCAGTGACACTTCATTGGAGAAAACTGATTTTCCATTCCCCAGAAGATATCCATTGCAAACGGTTTCTGGGTTAGAGGTGGGACTTTGAGTGCATTTCCTCTCATTTTGGGGGGGGTTTTGTTGGCTTGGACTTTTGCGGGTCTTGTGTGTGCTGTGCTCTCAGAGTCTCTGTGAGTTCATATTATGTCAGCCTTTTCAAAGAAGGACTGAAGATGCACAGTCTGTATTCTAAGAAGTTGCCTATGTCAGCCCTGTGGGGAAGAGGAAAGACTGGATATCGGGGATAGCCATAAAATCAATAGTAAAGAATTTCCCGCCCTCCTCTTCCCTTCTCATTTCTTCCTCTCCCCTTTCTTCTCTTTCCCTTCCCTCTCCTCCCCTTCCACCTCACCTTCGCTTCTCTTCCTTCCCTTTCCCTCCCTTCCAACAGTGTCTCAGAGAGCTTCAGCTGTCCTTGAACTGATGTGTACCCTAGGATGGTCTTGAACTTCTGCTTTCTACGTCAACATCCTAGAGTGTTGTCATTGTACACACCATCACACACAGGATACATGTGCTGCTGGAGATGGTACCCAGGACTTCATGCAAGCTAGGCAAGCACTCTGCCCTCTGCTCTACATTCCCAGATCCCAAGAGATATTTCCCAGAAGAATTTCATCAGGCAAAGAATAAAGGGGAGAAGTTGGAACTATCATGAAAAGATTACCGTTAAAATTCTTTAGGCATAAAGTCTTTGCTTAATGTGTAGATTAAAGTAATTTCTTTAAGCCTGATTTTATTGGCTATGACATCTAATTACATTTTAACAAACACATGTTACGTATCAACTATGCATCAAGAGCATTGATAGCTAGTAAAGAAACAAATTAATGTCTTCATTTTCCAAGGCCTTAAATTCTAATGGCAAAAAAAGCCATTAGAAACAAAGCATTATGAACTTAAGGATAAATAATAACTGTGTATAAGAAAGTCTATCAGATGTTTATTTCTAGCATGGAACACCTCTCCCCAATGGGAGGGGCCTGATTCTGATTCCCAGGACCATCCTTCTCTGTAAGCATTATGGGTCCTTAGCAACTTGTTTAACACATTGCAGAACTCTATGGCCGCTACTGTAGCCTAAAAGTAAGTGCATGCAAGTAGATTGAGGCAAAAAGCAGTTCAAGACAGAAGCTGCTCCTTAGGAAGGATTACTGGGTTTTGTAGTTTTATTTTCAACAGGAATGAGAAGTATGTAAAGCAATTGCTACAAGGCTGTATTCAAACCCAAGGGCACCACTTAGCCAGCACCAACCCTTTGGTGAGTTACTTAATCGATGCCTTGCTTCTTGTTTTCTTTATCTGCAGAATGGGGGTGATGATGGGAGTGCCCATAGGGGTGCAGGGAAGATTTATTTGTTCATTTGTGTAGTCAGTGCGATGTAGTTTCATTTTTATTTCCTCTGAAGAAGAGCCTTCAAAATAACTATACCTAAGGGTCAGGCTTTTTATTTTATTAAATAAACACCATTATTGACTTGGTGTAGTTTTTAAAAAGTTATTTTTATTATGTGGTTTCACAGTAGATTCTGATGAGATGTTGTATTTAAAACTGATTCACACACATCTTCAACTTAATGACTTGTAACGCTGAAAATTGCATTCCCATCGATTGTTCCTTGCCTGGCGTTGATTCTTTCTGTCTGTGTTACTGATAGGATGGTTTTTCAGTCCTCCCATCAATAACATAAGGAACAACCTTATATCACCAGATATTTTTTCATTTTGAGGTTTAAACGGTTTAAAGTAGGTGACTCTCCATGTCCAACGATCATATTTTCTAACATCACTTCATTTCAAATATAGTTTTGCTATTGGTTTTCATTATGAGGAAACATTCATTTCAAAGGCTCTATTTCTGCATTCAATGGCTGGTAGCGTTGGTCAATTGTTCTGTTGTTCTGTCACTGTTAGTGACATTGCTGTAGCAGTTTAGCTAAACACTCCCTCAAAGAGTCCCTGTTCATTATTTCTATATGAAATAATTAATTAATTAGTAGCATATTCTTTTCAACAGAACAGTAACCTTGATGTATAATATCTTCAAGAGGGTCCTGGGAGCAAAGACAGACCTGAAACTGAAATCAGAATCAATCCAACTCTCCCAGATAATCCTCACACACTGTGAGTTATACCTGAATCAAAAGGAAGCTTCTTGAATGTGCTCTTTGAGTGCATTAAACAAGCCTCTGACATGTGTTAGACTCATAAAATTATATATACATACATATATATGTATGTATATGCATACATATATAATACACACTTTAGAAATTAAGTTTGTGTGCCTTGGAGACCAGTGATCCAACTTGAGTCATCTTTGAACTGGTCTTTATAAACTTACAGGTGAGTCAATTGAAAGAAAGCTTCCACAAGGTTCTGGAGTCTTGCCATCTCTTGGGGAGCAACATTCAGACAGTAGTAGGGGCTTACGAGATGCCATTGTTGAATAATGATAAATGTTAACACTCATAATGTTAGGCACAAAACATATACTGTCTCCCATACAACACAAAAACATACTCAAGCATTCTGCCATGGCTATGTGGTTGAATATATGGTATTTGGACACATCAATACTACATTACCCCAAACTTCCCAGCCTCTATTACTTTAGGAACTCATGAAAAACATGGCAGGGGAGATGGCTCAACATCAGGGCTAGAAACCCCTGTAAGTTTTAAGTGGTGGTTGTGGCCTGCATTTACTTCTAGCCTTGGGAGAGGTAGAGAAACAGGATCCCCGGAGCTAGATGGCCCATCAGACCAGCCATATTGAGGAGATATGGGTCTGACTGAGAAGTGTTGCTTCGAATGAAAGAGATGGAAAAGCTATGGAGGATGATCCTGCAGTCAGAGTTGGGTGTTCACACATATATGCACACATATACATGCAATCCACATATGTGTGACCCACACATATAGTGAGGATGCACACATGTATGTATGAGGAGAGAGAGAGAGAGAGAGAGAGAGAGAGAGAGAGAGAGAGAGAGAGAATCTGAAGAAATATAGCCTAATGAGAATAGAGTGCTTATCCAGGAACAGTTTCGATTTAGGGGAGAGGAAATGCTAAATGTGAATAGTGTCTAATCTAACAAAAACACAGTTTGATTTATACATGTCAATAAGAAAGGATCACAGATGCCTCTGTGTTCCAGGCACCACACTTTCTTTTCTTTTTTTACACTGTTTTTCACCCATACAGTGTTTGTTATGTAATGGTGTTCTCTAGGAAAACTTTTATTTGGAGCTTATATATATTTTTTTGATTAAGAAAATTTGTTAATCATCATATCTTTTTAGCAAAAAGAAAATGTCTTCAGTTTTTGACATATCTATAGAAGTGCTGTGAAATGTTTAATAAACAGTCCTGCCTGTGATATTCATGTTCTCTCCTTCCCCCGCTCTCTCTGACAAAATTCTTATTTATAGTGTTTGTCAATTTATACAGTGTTTATACGCCTACCAAGACAGATTTCATCTGTCAAAATTACAGCAGTGAACATAGAGCAGGGGAATAATGCACACAGCTGATTCTTGCAAGCTAGTCCCAGTTGGCTCCATCACACCACTGATTCTGAAATTAAAGCTGATTGTCACAAAAGGTTCTGTTTTCTGTCTTCCATGGTTGGACTTCTATTTATGCTTATCCAGTAACCTTTTCTTTTCTTCTCTTTTCCTTTCTTTTATTTTCTTTCTTTTTCTGTTTTTCTTTCTTTCTTTTTCTTTATTGTAATGAGTCACAATTTATTTCATCTGCTGCAGAAGTGGACAGAGCTCACAGGAGCAGTGCTAAGGTATCTCCTCCCTGCAGCGTTTTGCCAAAGCCATGAAGTTGGGCCCTTCCTGCTCTTCACTTTATTTGATGTTTTTTCCCTTCTTTTTACAAAATGGAATTTCCTGGAGTCTACAAATGAAAACATTGGAGTGTGTACTCCAGTTGGCTTCAAGTCACATCAATTTAGAAACCCAGAATTATTTCAAGTACTTCTAGCTGTTCTAAGGTTAGCAATTAGCATTTTAATTTGTGAAAATGGCACAAAAATGCTGTATACAAACAGACTGTTTCTCTTAACAAGAAAACCTTTTGGAAAAGTTAAAAAAAAAAGTGGCAGTCAAGTTGAGCAGTGCGTCTTCTTCACCAAGAGAGGGCAGCATAAGTATACCTTATGGAAATGCTTCCCAGCAGGGGGTCCGCAGGAAGCCTCAGCTTTGTGGCCGTGCTCATTAGGAATCTAACTCTTTACCTGCTCTGAACTTGATGGAGGAGATGCTGTGACTAATTAGGGGTACTCTCTGGCAATTGGTGAGGCATCCTACAGCCATCGTGTTTTGTTTTAGATATTTTCTGTGCACAATACCTTTCTCTATTAAGCTTTCGCTTCCTGTTTGCATTTAAGAGTTTCTAAAAATTGACATTGTTTTTCCTGTCAGAAATGGCTTTCAACTAGACATATTTTCTCCATCTGGTATAATAAAGTTTCTGAAAAAAATGTATGATTTTTAAATGTGTGAATGATGGCTTTTAACTTTTTAAATCTTGTTTTAAAACAATGGTTGTAATATCCACTTTTTTGGAGAAGTGTGACTGGAAATTTAAGGATAATTTAGATACTGTATCAATTTGTTTTCTGTTGCTGGGATAAAATACCTGCATGGAAACCATTTAGGGGAAAAAGGGTTTATTTGGCCATACAGTTACAGAAAGACATATGTCCCCTGGGAGGCATGTGTTACAAACTGATCTTAAAGGGGTCTGAAGGGCTGGTACCATGAAGGACCCCTTCTGGCATGTCAACAGGCTGGAAGATGGAGCTGTAGAAACAGGAAGCCACCTGATCACACTGTGCGGGACTCAGGAAACAGAGAGAACTGCAGATGAGGCCAGGCTCTCTCAAAGCCCACTTCCTTTGAGGGAAGGTGATGGCCAGCAAGTTCCCATTACCTTTCCAGACAGGCATGCCAGCTGGGTCCCAGGCATTCAGACATGAACCTATGGGGACATATCATCCTCAAAACATAACAAGTTCGCTGAACATAAGGCTGGCTTTGAATATAAACAACCCACACTAAAATAAAACGGCAATGTCAAGACTTTGCCATGGATGTTGAACTTTTAAACAACTAATTATAATTAACTTTAATTAACATTTTTTGTTGGATTATGCAGGTTAATGTTAGAGAAAGCATTTTCACTTACGGATTTTCTGTTCTAATGAAATGTAACATCTTTGGGTTGTAGAAATGAAATAATAAACTCAGTGTTTCTATACAGCTTCAGGTAGCAGTTGTCTGCAATGCATATCAGTTAAAGCTGGGTAAGCCGGATCCTAAAAATGTCAGTAACAAATGACCTATGGCACTTATTAAACACACGTTTTCATGGATTTGCAAATTCATCAGTTTGGTGTGTGGAGAAGTCACTTAGGAAAGAAAAGAATAAAATCTGATTGAAAATATATGTGACAGTTCTGAATTTAGAAAACAAACGTGTGATTTTAAACTTAGAAAGGTCGGAATGTAGTTGAAATGCATACAACCAAAGTCTACCATTAAAAGACGTATTTTTAAAAACATTAATAGGGCCTCAAAGTGTTTGAACAAACTTTAGTCTACTTTCTAGAGTTTATGCTGAAGAGCTTGTGTCAAGAATGTCAGTGCATGTTGGGGAGATGGCTCAGGGGCAAAGTCCCTTGTAGTACAAGTGTGATAAAGTTGGTTCAGATCCCCAGAACTCATGTTTTAAGAAGCCAGGTACAGAAGCTCCTGTGAGAAGATTGCAGTGCTCCTGTGAGGAGGCTGCTGTGCTCCTGTGAGGAGGCTGCAGTGCTCCTGTGAGGAGGTGGGAGTGAGGTGGGAAGGGGTAGACCAGGGAATCCCTGGAGCACTGAGACAGCTTACCTGATAAATGCAGCAAACCGCCTAGACCTTGTTTAAATAAAGCAAGGACAGAGGTCCAGAGTTGCCCTTTCTCTTCTCCATGCACACTGCGGCATCTCTGTGCCTGAACTCACACAGTGAAAGACACACATACAGAGAGAGAGAGAGAGAGAGAGAGAGAAAGCATGTCTGTGCATCAAAGGGGCATTTACCCCGGGTACTCTGACAGCATGGGGCTACTCATCCTTTCATATTTACTTTTCCAAACCTAAAAATTGTAACTTAAACCCTTATCTCATAATAAAACGAATTTCATGTCTTAATGATTCTCTTACCTACTCTCATGAGCCATTAGTCCATCAATTTTTGAGTGAGTCCATCAAGTGTTTATTGAGCACATACCAGACGCCTGGTGCTTCTGTGAAATCTAGAAGCCCAGTGGAAGCAATTCCAAAGAGGCATAGAAGAGCCACTTTGGTTCAAGATGGCCTGTCAAGAAGCATAGGCAAGCTAGTGAGCTAACATGAGGGGGCTTAGCTCATTTGAGGATGGAGGGGAAAGGAGATACTTACCTGGAATTTTCAAAGCCATGGTATGATGTCTAATTGTTAAATTAAAGAAACACAAAATGTTATTCATCACTTGGTTCTTTAACACAAGACTATGGTTTAATAATTAGAATGGATAAGGAGAATTGCCTGATTTAGGATCTTTATAGCTTCATGAAACAGATATCTATAAGACTTGATTCCATTTGATACTGGGAAGTTAATTACAAAAGGCCAAGAAATAAAGAAAAATGGCAATTGAGCCAGATTGTGGATGTGTTGTTTTCTAGACACTCACAAATGATACAAATATTCCAATCATTTCCTGCTCTCCTTGAAGAATACTTCTCATTGCACCAGTGCAGTCTACATTCTATGAAGAAGATGAAACCAGGCAAGGGATGCGGAAAGTTAATTGAGCGGTGAGGTTGACCACACACATTCTAACTGACAGTTAAGGAAAACAGCAGAAAGAAAATGCAAATGTCCTGATTGGAAGTCCTTGTTGAGGTTGGCACAGACAAGTTCTGAAATACTCCATGCAAAACATTTCCAAAGTTCTTACAAAAATCACAGCATGACTTCTGGTGACATACAACGAGTTAAGAGGCTGGAGGGGTGGCTCAGGGACTAAGAGCATTTGTTGCCCTTGCAGAGGACCCAGATTCTCTCATTACCTCTGCAATAGCTCACTACCTTAACTGCAATTCCATGGGATCCTATGACCTCTTCTGACATAAACAGATACTGCATACATGTGGTAAAGGACATACATGCAGACAAAACACCCATACACACAAAAGAAAACAAACAAATTTGTTTTTTAAGGAAAATAAACTGAGATAAGAGTTTAATAATACCATTATTTTTAACATTTTTATTATTACCATTGTATTTCATAAGAATCTATTCTTGTACAAAAATCCAAGGTATATGTGTGTGTTAAGTGTGTGCTTATAAGTGGATGTAAGATTTCAACATATGTGCACCATGTGTCTAGATAAATTGAACAGAGAAAAAGAGAGGCCACCATATACATACACCAAATAAGGGATTATAAGCTTCTCTGATACACAGGATATCTCTCATTCATCTTGGTCATGTTAAAAGACCCCAAAGTTTTTTCTTATTAAATGTTAGCTAAAATATTGAAAATCAATTTCTATTGAACAATATCTGTTTAAAAACTCTATAAGATACTTGGGAAATCTGGTCATGAATAGAAAATAGAGATTTTTTTGTTTACTCTTCCAAGTTGCGTAAGACATTTGTTGACTATTGGTTTTCTACCTGATGGATACAGAAGGCACTAGAAGGTTCTAGCTCTGCTTTGAATGGTTTAGGTCAGTGTTGATAGGTTCTGGAAAATTTCTCCAAGACGGAACGAAGTGTCTGTGACTGTCCTGGGAAATGTGGATGCGCTGTGAACTCTGTATGGCCTGGCAAATGTTAGATGCAGGCATGTGTCACTTACCAGCAGAGATGTGAGTCCAGAGAAGCACATGCTTGGCTCTTTCATGGTACTATAAACATCGACGAATGCACGCATGCACACACCTTGATGATACCTGCTGTGCACCGGGGCTAAAACATACAGTATCCTCATGGAGATGACCCATTGCTGACCGAATCACTAGGCAGAGCGTTACCCATTTAATATGAAAACAGAACAATAGCAAGTTCAACACACAGTGTCCCCAGACACGCGTGTCGACTCATGTGGGAGTTATTCCTCCATCCACCCTGCCTGAGCTTCTAGAAGAGAATGAAGCATTGTTACAATCCTCTTTGCACATGAAGCCAACGAAGAAACTTGTTTCGATTCCAGTTACACTGAAAGCCCATTTTCCCCACGTTCAAATTAAGACAGAGTTTAGAAAGCCGGAGCGAAGTGCATGCAGTGAGCTGAGTGGTAATTTAACTTGCTTTCTTTGATGCTGTTCTGTTGCTGTAAAGAGACACCAAGACCAAGGCAACTTAGAAAGCACAGCATTTAATGAGGGCCTTTCTTACAGTTTCAGAGGGCGAGTCTCTGGTGATCATGGTGGGAACCCTGGAAGCAGACAGACATGGTGCTGCAGCTGTAACTGAGAGCCTCCATCTGGTCCACAAGCCCAAGGCAGAGGGAGAGCAACACTGGGGAGGGTGTGGTCCTTTGAAACTTTGAAGTTCAACCGCATTGACTCACCTTTTCCAACAATGTCTCAACCTAATCCATCCTACTGGGAACCAAACATACAAACATACGAGCCTCTGGGGACCATTCCCATTCAATCTAACACATTTATTCTGCATTATTTCTTTTAGCACACTTTATATACAGGGGACCATTGGATCCTTGGAGCACCGAGTGGCCTTGGAGCAATGGCATGCTTTCCTGTGTTTCTTTTTATACGTATTGGTAACATCTTACCTTGGCTCTGGCAAAGGCTGGGCAGATTCTAGTAACACCGTACTTGGCTTGCAGGCTCTGGTGTTCATTCAGGGTCTCAGTGACTTCTGCACTCCGCCACTCATTGTTGCTGTTGTCATCATTATTATTTTACATCTTATAGGTCTCTGGATCTTCCAGGCCTGGCATCTTTTGGTCTTTCTAATTAGTGTTTATGGCATAATTGTATGCCCTGAGCTTCATCATTAATTTGCTTTTTTATTCCTTGGCCAATTCCTAAAACTATGTTTCTGAATTAAGGAAAAAAAAAAACCTTTCTGGCAAAATCTCACACTTGTTTTGTCCATAGGTTTTGTAAATTTACTTTAAATTTTATAGCTAAACATTGGTTATTTCTTTTTATCCATTTTTCAGATCTGTTATGACAATCTGATCTTTGTATGGTAAAGAAAATGCCATTTATTCGGAGTGTTAGGGAATCCATCAATATTTTGGGGGGCTAATGAGATCACCTGCATTGGGAGAAGTATAACCAGCTACTGATCCCATCATTGGTGTTAAAGATGTATATTTTCTGTGGATTACTAGAAATAGCCAGGTTGGTACTGAGGGTGTGTGTGTGTATGTGTGTGTGTGTGTGTTTGTGTGTGTGTGTGAGAGAGAGAGAGAATGTGTATCTTTGTGTACATGTGTGCATTTCTCTGTATATGTAGGCTCCTGTGTGTGTACATTTGTACGTATGTGGGTGTTTGTGCATGTATGTGTGAATATTTATATTTGTGTACATGTGTGCGTGTGTATGTGAGTATGTACTGAGTGTGAAGTTAGTGTGCAAATGTGTGAGTTTGTGTTTGTGCATTTGTGAGTGTGTGTGATTGTACATGTGAGTTTGAGTGTGTGACTGTGCATTTGAAAGTGTATATGATTGTGTATATTGATGTGTGTGAGTATATACTGTGAGTGTGTAAATGTGAGAGCATGAGTTTGAGTGTGACTATACATGAGTGTGTGAATCTGTAAGAATTTGTGAGAGCATGATTGTATATGGGTCTGTGCACCAACGTGCAAATCTTTTTAGTGTTGGTTAGAGTGTGTGTGCATGTGTGGTTGTGTGTAGTTGTGTGTATGAATAAGTGTGTGTGCATAATTGGGTGTTAACATGTGTGTATGCATGTGTGAGTATGCAATTGTGTATATGTGAGTGTGTCTTGTCTGAGTGGATGCATGCATCTGAACATGAATGCTTATGATTGTGCTTTGTGAGTGTGTGCTTGTGTGAATATGTGAGTGTGTGTTCATGTGTGTATGTGCATGTTTACACGTTTATGTTTGTATGTAAACATATGGGCTGTCCAGAGCATGCCCACATCAAGAAATTTGAAGCAGAAACAGTCTTTGCAAGAAGTTAACATTTGGATGTCCTGATGGTATACAGAAGGCCCACAGCAGTCGATTGAAAGCATCAGCAACACTGAGTGAGAATGTTTTGTTCTTTTCTCTCGGCACTTGCTCCTGTTCTCATGAGGAAACTTTAGAGAGAATTGGCTGAGTCGATAGAGGGAGAATGAAAGAAAATAGCACACCCCACTTGCAAGGGGCTGAATCCATGCTGTTTAGAGGGACTTTGAATGAGACCTGGAAATCAGACATTGCATTTAGCATAGCCTTTTACTACCTGGAAGTGTTCTGTAGTTACGGAAATAAGATCCAATTCTGTTTTTTTTTTTTTCATTAAAAATGCCTGGACAGCTATGAGTTGCTACTTGAAATGTCAGGAAGGCGTGGGGTAGGGAACTCCGACACATTGAAAGGCAGGAGGAGGAAAATACAGCTGCTTCCTGTTTGGGCTCATTACGCTCAGCCCTTTCAATAAACTGGTTACACATCTATTGATTCCTGTGTAGTCATACAGTGACTAATAGCTACTCACCCTGCATCTCAATAGCATGGGACCTAAAGGAACAAGAGCCACAGGCAGAGCTCAGAAACACTGAGATTCCCAATCTACAAAGAGGATGAGAGAGCTGCCCTCCTCCCTGGAGTCTACAAAGCTGGTACCTAGGACTTAGGGCATTCTATTTTTCCTGTTCAGAGTCACAGGGGTCTGTCTCTTTTCTCTTTTCAGCCTCTTGCTCATCTTCCATTCTCTGATTTCTATTGTCATGGCCATCTTAAGCATACCTATGCATAGCCTTGTCCTTAACAGCTTGCTTAGCTTCACTTTTCATGTTAATAGCTATGCCACCAGGTTCTACCTCAGCAACAACCTTCAAAATGTCCTCAGTGTGGCCTTCACTAGTTTTCATTTGAACCACTTACCACCATGTTCACAAATGTTAGAAATCTCAATGCTGATGACAAAGCCATAGACAGACAAGAGATGCTTCATGTTCTGTGAGTCCTTGGGGTTTAAAAAGAGATGGGCTTGAAAGCCCATGGACTATACAATTCAATGTTTAAGGGTACAGTGACAGAGATAGGTTCAATGTGCGACAGAAGTCTAGTGGGATGGAATAGGTAACTATTTAGCAGAAGATTAAAGATTCCATGGGAGTGGGACTTCAGTAATGGCCTTTTAAGGCTGAAATACAAACAAATAAGGAGTGAGGTAGGGAAGGAAATCACCCAGAAGGCAGTAGGCAAGCAATGGGGGGCTGCAGGAAGATTGGTGTGAGACATGATGAAAGGGGAGGAGAAAGGAGAAAGAGGGGGAAGGAAGGAGAGGGGGAAAGATGGAGAGAGAGAGAGAGAGAGAGAGAGAGAGATTGACATTTGAGGTCATCCTGTGGAACAGCTTCCAAGACATGAAGTGGTATATGTCATTAATATTTCCTCTCAGAATGAAAGGATGTGCAGGACATTCCAATAGCCAGCAGGCCTGAGGAAACCTTAAGACCACATGTTTGTGTGCTTCTAACCTGGGGACTGGGATGGCTGAAGCAGGAAGGGTAAGCCCTCATCAGAAGTCACTGTCCACTGTGCCTGCTGTTAGATGATGTGGAGTCAACGAAGGTTTTAACATAGGACATCAAGACACATGCATCTATAAATTTAGCGATTATTCTAGCGGTGATGCAAAAGCAAGTCAAGAGGCCACTTCGGTCATCCAGATGAGAGTTAAGAGGGACCTGAGGTATAGACATGGGAGTGGGTGTGAAATGAAGAGATAAATTGAAAAAGAGAATGTCTAAGAAGGTAACTATGCCTCCCAATGTAGCTGAATATTTAGATCACCTACAGATAACCACTTTGACAGAGGTTTCTGTCTTTGCCTGGTCCTGCAGCCTTTCAGTCCCGAAGAAGCACATAGAGGCATTAATTATAAACTGGTTGGCCTAGTAACTCAGGCTTTCTTATTAACAAATTCTTACATCTTAAATTGGCCCATAATTCTTGTTAGCCGTGTTGCTTGGTACCTTTTATCAGTGAGGCATTCTCATCTTGCTTCCTCCGTGTCTGGGTGATGACTGCAGACTGAGCCTTTCCTCTCCTCAGGATTCTCCTGTTCTCATTGCCCTGCCTTTACTTCTTGCCTGGTCACTCCACTTATACTTTCTGCCTGGCTACTGGCCAATCAACATTTTATTAAAATACAAGTAATAAATCCTTACAAGGTACAAGACCACTGCCGCACAGCAAACCACAGCTGTATGAATTTAAGGGCTGTAATCCCCTACAATCAGAGCCTACTGAAGCAGTGTGATGGTGACTTGTGTGCCATGGCACTGGTTGGCAGAAGAGAATCCTCCTTTGACATGTACTTCGGACTCAACTGGAAATAACTAAGAGCTATCACTACTAACTTTTGGATTCCCCTATGCACACTCCTGTAGGCTATAAACATCTTTGCCAGTGTGCCTTTACACACGCTCATTCCTGCTGGCACGTCTCCTCTACGCTTCTGTTTACCCTATCAACACACAACCTTGAAGAAGCGTTTCAGCTGAAACCTACTGTCGACACTTCTTCATATTCCTCCTCCTTTCTCACCATGAGTGAGGTAATGACCATTCTCAGCACTACACTTTCCCTCAAACTCACAAGTAACAAACCTCTATAAAAGCATTTTCATCAGCCTGTGAACTTATTGGGAAAGAGATTGTGCGTAGTACACAGTAAGCTCTCAACAGATGATGAATGAGCATTGAAAATCATTTTTTTATCAGCATATGATTAAAGAACATCATGAAAACTTAGGGTTGGGATGATGGTTCAATTGGAAAAGTGCCTACTGTCTAAGAGTTTGGATACCAAAAACCTGGGTAAAAGCTGGGCACAGCATGGGTCTATAACTACCAGGGCGACACAGGGATGGATGGGCATGGTAGCACATGGAACATGATAGGCAGATCCTTGAAATTCATTGGCTAATCAGCTTTGACAAATCAGTGAGCTCTAAGTTCAGTGAAAGACCCTGCTTCAAAATGAAAGATGGAGACTGATCAAAGAAGCCACCTTCTAGCCTCCAAAAGCACATACATACATGCACAACCATACACACATAATCAAGTACACACACACAAATTAAGAACAATTGTTCTTCTCTTAATGGGGGTGATAACACAATAGTTTAAAAAATATAAAACATAGCCTTTTAAGTAAGTCATTCAATTGATCAGTATATTTAACAATTGTTTATAATAGAGATGAACACTCCCACCTTTAATGCCTAAATACATACAGGTTATTTGCTGTTTTAAGGTTTAATTATATTTAAAAATGAAAGCTGTAGCCCCATCAGAAATAATAGTCAGAAAAATGAGCCTAATAATTCTGTTATGAACACAAAAGATCTCAGAAAAAATAAAACAAACAAATAAAAACAAAAACAACTGTCAGATTCTGATCTATAGGCTGCCACACAATGCTAAATTCGCCTTTCTCAGGACCTGTGGCAGACAGCTTTGCTGGGACACAGTGGGCACCTGAACTTTTGACCCTGTACTTTAGGTCATATGCCTAGGATTTACTGGAAAGCTGAATTATTCCTAGAAAATTACAAGCAATATGGATGAATGGGCATGTAGTATTTCATTTTTACCTCATTATGCATTAGATTTGGGATCTCTAGTTGTGTGAACGATAGCTGAATATATCAGTCCGTCGTTCCACTCACTCACGCGCGACTGGGTTCTGCTTCTCCCACATGGAACTGTGTCAGTCATGGCACACAGCTGTGGTTAAGATGCAGCACATGTCTACAGAAAATAACCCTTAGGAATTTGTTACGGAATCATGTGTAAGATTGCAGGGAAACAAGGAAATTGGGCTTGGCCTTAATGTACACACTCGTATACCTACCCCATGCGCAGTCCTCATCTCCCATCCTTGGTGTGTCTAGAAAAAGGAAACTCCCCCCCCTTTTCTTTTCAAGGCTCTAAGTTACCCTCAGAGCTCCTGCTGTGTTCTGGGTATATTGGACATTTGCCACCGTCTTCTGGTACCTCAGTTTAGTTCCCCCATTTTGTGGATAATTCTTAGAGGTGACAGTGTTTCATGAGGAGCAACAAATAAAAATGCTTTGAAAGCACTTCGGCCGCCTATAGCACTCTGTAAATGCTTAATGATAATAATATACAGTAGGGCATCTTCCCTTGAAAACAGCAGGAGTTGCTTCCTCCCATAATGACCTGACAGATGGGTTATGGTATCTAATCCCCTTAAACCCCCAAAGCTCTTTGATAGTGGATGTTGTAAAAGGCCAGATTAGAGCACATGCTGCTCTTTTATTGAGCCCTTTCTTTCAATATCTATGCCATATTCAATTGCTTCCTTCTCTAAGTGTGGTCCATGTTAACCTGCTACCTGCAGGAACAATTAGGAGCAAAAATAGAGACTAAAGGACGGTGCACTCCAGTAGGAGAAATTAGTTAATGCTTGTTGTCCCCAATATTAAAAGTCCACTCTGCCCTTCACATGTGGTTTTTATAGAAGGTTCCTGCCCTCCTAATTCCCGACTATTAATCTCAAGCTGTGGGTATTTGTCGATGTTGAACACAGGCTCTTTGTGTGTGTGTGATAGTCCTGTATGTGGAGAGAATGGAGCTTTAGTGATATTAATTCTACATCAGTGAAGCTTAGGAAAATCACAAGCAGTTTAGGATATTTGTGGCGTTTATGTAAGAGTTGGGGCTTTCAGTCAGCTGCAGATGATGAAAGGGTGGCTAAGGACTGTGCTACTCTAACCTTAATTCTACCCTTGAACCCAGACTGGGCTAAGATACTTTACAAAGTCTGGCTTTTCTCTGTGCCTGTCTTTTGAGCATCATTGTTAAAGTTATCAGATACCCAAGTCTTTTGTGGTAGTCTCTGAATCCAAATTCATCACCCATCCTTAATTACCACTTAGGCTTTCTTTGCACGCTTAGAGGTACAGGTTGTTTTGACATCATCCAGTGTGTGTAATTTACACAATCAGACAGAGGAGGATGAAGAGCCGCGGATAGCAACTTGTCTCAAAACTGAATATGTGTCAGCGCAGCAATCAATTTCAGACCTCAGGATGGTTCAAGGACTTTTCTGAGAATTTCCTACTTCTACATTGGACCCTCCTCTCCTCACCTGAAAACAACACTTTGGCATTTGTGGCCTCCCCTTCATTGCATTTTCACACATTCCTTCTTTTCTGAATTTCTCTCATGGTACCCAGTGTCATAAATATATCACAACATAACAAGAATTCTTATTTTGACTCTACATTACCTTCATGTTTTTATTAGTCTCTCAACAGCAGAACCTTCCAAAAGAGTTACCACCATGTCCTGTCTCCATGTTTCAGTTCTGTTTGTGTTGCTACAACACAATAACAAAGTTTGAGTCATTTGTAAGAACAGAAAAATTTATCCCTCATTGTTCTAAAAGTCTGAAAGTCCCTTGTCAAGTTGCCAGCAGATTTGTCTGCTTCCAAAGTGGCCAAGGTGACAGGAGATAAAAACGGAGGACTAAGAATTTCCCTCTACTCCTTATCTAAGACACAAGATTCATGCACGAGAACAGAGCACTCATTATTTAATGACACGGTGAGGACTTCAACCCTAAACACTGCTATAATGAGGATTGAGTCCAACATAAACCTGAGAGAGGACACACGAGTATCAGGGACTTCTTGCTCTTTTCTCATCATGTGCTTTCCCTCAGTGAGGTGTGTGTAAGTCTATGTGTGTGTGTGTATCTGTGTGTGTTGTGTGTTTGTGTGTGTGTGTCTGTCCGTGTGTGTATGTGTGTGCATCTCTGTGTCTGTGTGTCTCTGTGTGTGTCTGTGTTTATTTGTGTATGTATCTGCATGTGTATAATTGTGTGTGTCTCTGTGTGTTTCTGTCTGTGTGTAGATCTGTGTGTGTGTCTCTGTGTGTATGTCTGTGTCTGTGTGTGTCTTATGTATCTCTGTGTGTGTATGTGTCTGTGTGTCTCTCTGTGTGTTTGTATATTTGTTCAACAGGTATTAAACTCTAACCACACATACTCAGTGAGCCTTCATTACATTCAGTTTACTAATTTGTGAATTAAACCCTCTGTTTATTATACACTCAGTTATTTACTGATCCACATAAGTAGCCACTGTATAACACAGACACATGTGAATGTCCACAGCATAGGCTTCTCCCAAACTGTAGAGCTCCCTTGTGTCCCAGGGTAGGCAAACCTGTACTTCACAGACAGTCTCAGTTTTGAAGCTAAGTCCTAGCTTTTTCAAGTCCATTTTGAAATTCATGTATGAGTACTTCTTAAGCATTTAAGTTCAGCATACATTTGAGATTCATCTGCTTGTTGCTTCTATCAATAATCCATCTTTTCTATTTCTAAGTAGTAATTGTGTGACCCTTCCACAGGTGTTTCGTGATCATGTTTATGGACATTTGGGCCATTGTCATTTTCTTTTGTCTGTGATTAATTAAAAAATTTCACAAAGATGTTTTGTTGGCATATATTTTTATTTCTTCAGTTTTGTTTTATTTTTGATTTTTGAGACAGGGTTTCTCTGTGAAACTATCTTGGCTATCCTGGAACTCGCTTTGTTGACCAGACTGGCCTTGAACTCACAGAGATCCTCCTGCCTCTGTCTTCCAAATGCTGGGATTAAAAGCATACGCCACCACCGCCTGGCTTATTTCTTATGACTCACTTTCTGGGAAAGGAATTGCCAAGTAGTAGAGTAGATGTGTGTTTAATATAAGAAACTGCTGGTGTTCCGACATTCTCACATGCTTCTGTCAGCCTTGTGTGGATTCCAGTTGTTTCATGGTCTCACCCATATATGGTGGTATTAGCATTTTAATTTAAGGCAATCCAAGCATATGACATGGTACTGTATTTTGAGTTGAGTTTGTATTTACCCAATGAAAAAAGTCTGCAAATATTTACCGGCCATTTTTACACTTTGTAAAAACTATTTGTTCAAGCCTTTGACCACCTAAAATATGGGGATTGTGTTGATCAGAGAGTATGGTGCTTATTGTACAAGCATAAATTCCTTCCTAGCTGAGGGACAAAGTCACTCCTAGGTGCTTCTTGGGCAGTCAGTCAAGTTGAAACAGTCCATTTCAGATTTGGGAAAGACCCTATTCAGATAATCAGGAGGAGAAGCAATGTGGGGAGAAATGTCCCTGCATCAACCTTCGGCCTCCACGTGGACTGGTGCAGATGAGTGCTGCTGCATACACATATATACATGCATCACACGCAAGCACACGTTTGCACAATTTTGTCAAAAGATTTATTTAATTTTATTTTATGTTTTATATGTAAACTATGTGTGTGCCTAGTGCCTGTGGAGTCTTGAAGAGGGCATCAGCTCCATTGGAACTATGATAAAGTTACAGATAGTTGTGAGCAACCACGAGGGCGCTGTGAACTGAACCTCAGTCCTCTGCAAGAGCAGAAAGTGCTCTTAACTGCTGACCCATCTCTCCAGCACCAGACACTCCAAAAATTAAAAATGAAACATTTTTATGAATATAGCAATGAACCTTGTTTCGTATGCAAATCTTTTGTTAGACTTGTATCCCAGGAATTTTCTGCAGTGTGTCTGCTCTTTTTGATGGCTTAAATTATGCATTTTGTTAATTTAAAGTTTATTATTGATAGTGATTTTGTCACTATGCATTTTTAGAGTCATTACCTTTGTGTGTGTTTCATGTAAAAAGTCTTTGCACATCACAAATGATGAAGGTATTCTTTCATATTTTCTTCTCCAGGTTTTATAGACTTGGCTCTCACATTTAGCTCTGCAATCCATCTCAAATTAGGTTTTGCTTATTGAGTGAGACAAGTGTCAGGGATCGTTTAGTTTTATAGAAGGATGCTTCATTGGTATACCATCATTTGTTGAAAGAAATTTTCTTCCCCTACTGAATTATCTTAGCACTTTGATAAAAATTCTCATGCATTTTTATGTAACACATTTTATGTTTTTGTTTGCATGTGTCTGTGAGCCTATATACCTGTATGTTGTGCTTGCATGCTAAGTGACCTGGAGTTGTGTCCCTTGGAGAAGGAACTACAGGTGGTTGTCCACTGCCTGTCCTGGGTGCTGGGAATGGCACCTTGCTTCTCTGCAAGAGCAACAAGCTCCTCCTTACGTGTTTTGTTTCATAGAATACTTTAGTTTTATATTTATGCTAATGTTAATCACTTACTCTGGCTTTCTACTAAGTATTATTATCCATTTAATTTTATGCGATTTTCTTCTTGAGGCTCTTTTAGTCAGCTTCAAGCCCTTTATTTTAGCATGTAAATTTAAGAACAAAAGTGTCAAATTTTATGAAATTCTTGTGGGCTTTGACTGGTATCACTTTGGTTAAATTATACACCAATTTGAGTAAAATTACCACTTGAACATCATCACATATTAAACAAGTGGATATGGTTCATCTCTCCATCTATGTAAACTTCTTTAATACTTCTCAGAATTTTAGTTTTTAATGGATAGATAGCATTTATTTGCTAATGGCATACACACATGTTACCCGGTGTTTATACAATTATAGATGTGTTTGTGCATAAGATGTAGGGACACAGTGGCCTCTATCACCTAATCTTTGGTTTCCACCTGTGAGAGAGTCTCTGCCTGTCCTGGACCTCTGGTGGCAGGCAAGGGTGATGTAGGAGGGTCATCTGTCTGTGTTACTTTCATTGGTTAATAAAGA
>LOEQ01000772.1:0-18209 GCA_001685075.1 Bramus lutescens | reverse complement strand
TTGTTATTTCGGGGTATAAGCTAGCCGTGCGGGAGCTGGGCAGGACGAAAAGCAGGCACGCTCCCCTTACTACTACACAAGGGCTCCTTGGTTTCTGGCTTTTAGGTAAGTTGGGTTCTACTATTATTTTGTAATATGCTATATCTTAAGATCCTATGATTATGGATGGTCTGCCTTTCTCAGCTGTTGGGGTGAAGAGAGCAGTGGCCTCTGGCAGCGCTGTTTTCTTAAGGCAAGAGTGGAACAGGGATTTTTTTGTGGGTTTTGATTTTTCTTTTGCTATTTTACTGTCTGCAGCTTTGACAGTTACTACATATTTCCTCTGTGTACCTGGCTTTGCAATTTCACTTCTCTCCCTAGTTTTCAGCAGCCTCCCCTTACGATACCTCTGCATGGTTAAGACGGTATTTTTATGATGTGTGTGTTATGCAATAATAAGAAAGGTTATTATACTTTCTCATGTCCATCCTTGTAAGTGCTATCATTTCTTCTCCTGGTCGCTCCTTAGTAAAGCATCTGTATGGTCATGTCAGGTTACTTATGGTTGGTGCTTATGTGTCTTTTGCCTATTATTACTTTCAGCATCCCGTATCTTTGCATTTAGATACTGACTCTTTGTATCTGAAACCTTTCTTAAGGACAGCTGATCGTACTTTGTTAACCAGATGATAATCTCTAATCTCCTCCCCTTCCCCTGTTTTCTTTCCTCAGTTTCTCTCCCTTTCTCTCTTTCTGTAGTGCGCAATACTGAGCCCAAGGCCTTTCATGTGCTCAGCGGGGGCTGAATCACAGTCCAAACTCCAAAACTTGCAACAGTCTCCGATTATAACTGATCTTGACCGTATTTATTTGATGTGGCCGCCGAAATGGCTGCCTCACCTCTGTATCTTGCTATTTGTTTTCAACCTGTCCCACCTGCTTGCTTTTCCTCCACTCTCCCTGCAATTCTCTGTGTCCCATTGTGTTTCACTTGCCACCCTCACTTAGTGCAATTCACCCTCCACGGTGAAAAGCCAAGCACACTCCCACTTCACAGCTTTGCCATTGTATTGTGTGTACTCATTACCACCTTCTGTCAGACACTGGTAACCTACAGCCCCTTCTGCCCTGCTGATGTGTGCTGCTCCAAGGCTTCCGGTTGGTACCCTTGCTCACTGTCAGTTTTCACTACCTTACATTTTGTTTTTACAGTTATTACTCAATGCTGTACTTTGTTTTGTTTTGTTTTTAACTTGCTTTTACTAAGACTAAGATGTCAACACTGGAGAACAGGTCTTTATCTTTTCATGGCTGTCTCACCTACACTTTGAATAAAATCCAGTGATTGCCAGGGATGCAGAAATACTTTTGGAAAAAAGGAATGAAATGGACATGCCCAGAAAAGCCAAAGAGCCATATTAATAACACCACCTGGACTGAAATCAGAACACCAAGTGTTTCTCATAGTAAGGAATGATAGTATAACATGAACGGAAAATAACTACAATCAGATTTCAGTTGCTTTTGTTTCTATATCACCTGTCAAGGAGACCAATCATCAGTCTTCAACCTACCCATGACAGAAATAAAACCACATTGTAAGAATAAAGTCGAAGACATTCTAGAATGGGGGTTCCGAAACCTCCCTAATGCTGTGATGCCTTAATGCAGTTCCTCAGGTTCTGGTGACCCCATCCATAAAATTATTTTTGTTGCTAATTCATAGCTGTAATTTTGCTATAGTTATCAATTGTAATATAATTATCTGACATGCAGATGTCTTAAGTGACCCCCATGAAAGGGTCATTCAATGCCCAAAGGGGTCACAACCCACAGGTTGAGAACCACTGGTCTATATGGTGCCTGTGTCTTCTAGTATGGATAGGTGGCATGCTATCAACTTGACACAAGCTGGAGTCACCTTAGAAGAAGCTCAATGGAAAAAATATTTCTATAGGAAGCCTGTGGGGTAAGGCCCCAGCCATTGTGTGCCATCCCTGGGAAGGTGGTCCTAGGGCATATAAGAAGGTAAACTGGAGAGGCAGGGAGGGGAGCAGAGAAAAATGTAGAGCTCAATAAAAATCTATAAAAAAAGGAAAGTAAACTGAGCAATACTGGAATATTTAGGAAGCAATATTCTTCCATGGCCTCTGGTTTTGCTCCTACCTCCATCACGGCTTTTGTTCCTGCAACACAGTGCAGTTATTAGGTCAAAGAGTTTCATAAAATTAATAATAGAAGCATCAGGACCAATATGTGTTCTCTGACTGGCAATAAAGAGTTACATTTAGTACCCTAGCCTGTGATAAGGACCAATCTCAGCTCCACTTAAAAATTAAAATCAAGGGTGGTTTGTTTTGTATGAAATCATAGTCTAATGAATATGCTCAGAATCACAATATGGCACTAAAGATTAGGATTCCTTTAGCTAGTCCATATCCATTAAAGAATCACAAGATGCAGGCTATACAGATAAAATTCCTTTGGGGAAGGATACAACTTAGCTGCTATTGCTTCAGGATCTATTGAAAGTTGATTTTGGCCGTGATTGGGTATTATTACACCACATCTGAGATAGACAACTAGACAAATTGTGGAAGATGAGAAACAGACAAAAGTTCATTTTGCTGTTTCCAAACTTGGGAAAATGGAGCTGGCTCAAGGACTCACTGTGCAAGCATAGAACCTGAGTGTGGTGGGTCCCAAGTACTCATGTAAAGGAGAGTGTGGCTGTATATGTCACTCCGGCACTGGGGATGGGCATATTCCTGGAGCTCAATAGCTGGGCAATCTAGATAATTGCTGACTAGGGTTCAATAAGAGACCTTGTCTATGAAAATAAGGTGGAAAGAAACTAATGAAGACACTCAATGTTGACGTCTGGACTTCACAAGCATGAGCACATGGGCCTTCATGTTCTTATGCACACACAGAAACTCACACACAGTGTCACACTGTAGGGAAGTAGTCCACACGCATTGGATGTCTACTGGTCGCCGAGCACTATGAATGGTTCTTAGGATACAGTGTTGTTGAGGCCATCATCTGACCTCAGAGGGTTTTCAGAGAGACTCAAGAAACTGATGTCAGTTCCGGGAAGAATAATGGAAGGATTTACTAAAATCAGGATATACACCCCTAATTCTTTTTGTGTCAGAGTCATTTTTATGGAAGATGCTAGAAATGCATTGTTTTATTTTGATGTTTTGCAGCTGCATTATAGTAAGCTCGAATTGAGACAGAAGGTTTCTTTGAAGTAAAATTGAATAATGTCATACCAAGTAGAGGAAATATATTTCTGACAAATTAATCAATATTAAACTGGTAGCAAGCTTATAATATTTCTATCTTCAAACATGCTCTCTGTAACATTCTGTTAATAGTTTGCTTGAAAATATTAAAGGTGTGATTTTCAGACATGGTAATAAGGTGAAACTGGGGAGATTGTCAAATATTTGATGTAGCGACATCAAGAGATAAATGAGAAGGTGTGTCTCCCACATCTCATTGGCTTCCATCAGAAATATCAGTCTTTTGTAATGTTTTCCAAATGCTTCTTTAAGAATCCTCCAGAATCTGTCCTGCCTAACCTTCAGAGTCTCTCACGTAGAGGTTTTATAGTATTTTCAATGTGGAGGACAAATTTGGCAACATGGATATCAGGGCTTCCTAGACCAGGGTCCAGGGACAGAATGTGGGGGTCACAAAGCATTTGGCAACAGTAGACATTTCCTGAAGGTGCATTGACCAATAATATTTTAAAAAACCAAGAGCAACTTGAATCTGAGGTGTTTCTGGCAGCTCTCACCAGTGTTGACTCACACAACTCTTCACTGCAGCCTTGGTTCTGAACACACGACATGCCTGCCCTGCTTTGGGAATTCACGCTATCCTACCACCCAACACTAGGAAGTGCTGCCTGACCCCTTCACTGTGGACTGCTGTGTGTTCTGAATGGCAATCCTTCTGAGGCACACAGCTTTCTGTTCCTAATTAATCATTCACATTTAGAAAGCAAAGACTTTTAATGTTTTCTTTCCATCAGTCCTCAGCGTGTAAGTATCAAATTACTAAGTCTTTGGATTGGACTGTATTAGAATGTTTGATTTAAAAGACCACTGTTTGAATTGATGGCCTGATTTTGTAAAAACACACAAAAATGTTGATTGAATTTTGATTTGTAATTAAGGCATAATTTCTAACCATTTCCAAAATGGTCCTAAATATATTTCTGCCACTTAGTGACATGTACTTATGCTAATTGGAGTTCTCAACATTGATGACTATAAAATAAAAGTCAGCTCTAAAAAAATGTTGATGATGGTCAATTCCCTATAATATCAAATATTCATTTAAGATTTAATTCTTTACATAAAATGCACAAACATGCCTATGACATTAATGTACAAATTTGCTTTCATCTTTAATAGGTGGTACAATTACATGAATATCAAAGAATTGTTTTAAAATAAATTTCTTCAAGATTTATGAGCAATGAATGTTTGATTTGTGATACCTTGTCTAGATACCCAGGATCATGCACAATTTCTGAGGCAGAAAAGGTCACTAACTGGAAAATGCTTAAGGAACTTCGGTATAGACGCAGTTGTTGGTATACCGAAAGAATTAGCAGAGCGTAATCTGGGAAATACTGGAGTTAACTGCAAGGATGAGCATCAGGTCCTAAAGCAAGTAAACCAGACTCAGTGATATAAAGTTAGGGGGAAAGGCTTGGGACAGGAGGCATAACTGTACAACAACTTCTATTTTAAAAGTAATCGAGGGAGCCCATTCCAGGTGCCACATGAGACATAGTCACAAGCTAGTGTGATCTTAGTTTGTGAAGTTTAAATTGTAGAATAAAAGCTGTTAGGAGATCATCTATTACACTTCACAAGAGAACAACATGAAATTGGGGGGTAAAGAGATTTAAAATCTTAGTATGAGGGCTGGGGAGATGGTTTGACTTGGTTGATTAAGTGCTTGCTATATAAACGAGAGGGTGAGAGTCCAATGCCCATAACATGTGTGAAAAGCCACACATGGAGGCATGCCCAGTGCTGAATGTGGAGACAGGAAGATCTCTGGGACTCGTTGGCTCGATAGCTGAATCAGCAGACTTCAAGTCCCAGGGAGAGTCTTAGTCAAATAATAAGGTGCGCTGTTCCTGAAGAAAGAGATATTTGAGGTTGATCTTTAGACTCCACATGCACTCATGTGTATATGAAAACACATGTGCCATCCACACATGATTACACATATCTACCTAAATCTGAATGAATAAAGTTTTAAAAATTATGTATATTGGCATGAGAGGAACAGTTGAAAAAGCTGAGAATAACTATCTTGGAGATGGTTTGAAGGTAAAAGATATAATAGGATAGAAGAGAGGCTGTGCATTGTTAGGGACAAAGAATAATAATTATCATTCATTGTGATCTTATGAATTAGAAAAATATCAATGAGAATTAATCTACAGTGAAGTGTGTCTGTGTCCATAAATGAGTAATTTTCTAATATTCAGAATAGTCTTAACATGGAACAAATTGCATCAGAGTGACCCATACAGGTCCTCTGAATTCTTCCCACCAATGCTAGTCCACAGATTGCACTGTTTTTTACCTTCTTAGGTGAAACTGTTAGAAAATTGAGTTTAGGAAGTTCCAGGTCACCCAACCTGTTCCAGACATGATGTGTAACAGAGCACTGGTAATCGATGAGGAGGCTGTGAGGAGTCACACTGCATGACCTATGAAGTCCCTTCTCCTGGAACTCATAAAACAATATTTCCCCCTGTGAGTTCACCTCAGCTCATACCCCCAGCCTTCACCCTTGCCATCCTAAGAACTTATATTGGTTTTTTTTTGTCTCAATGCAGGCAGACTTTGGCCTTCTGGAGTCACGTGAAAAATATTGTTGAAATCTGTCACCGTTGTGTTGATTTGGGCTATCAAATATCTCTTTGTTCTTTCCTTGACACAGTTTTTTTTGAAGGGAGGATAATATTCGTCTCTTGTTGCATGTTCTCCTAGCATGGTGACTTCCTGCTATTCTATAACGAATGAATAGGCTCCTGCTGTCACACCCATCTCTCCTCATTCTGCCGTGACCTGGAACAGGTATCTGAGTGGAGGTGACGAGTCCTTCCAGAATTTAGAGTTCCAGCATGTGATATGAAAGAAGGAGACATACACGAAGTTCTATATCTGACTGTCATTTCTGTGAAGATTGTCACACCCTGGACCACAGCACTGCCTTGGTTTCTGGGCTCTGAAGCTGCCTTGGTTCTTACCTGTTTCTAAGAGTACTGTTCTTTCAATAATCTATGCTTCTCATAATTCTCCTTTGATTATAATAGTCAAGTTAATTTTTAATGATTTCATCCAAAGAATCGTAAGTGATATAAGACTTATACATAAAAATCCCTAAGTTTAATTTACCAATATACAAAAACACTGAAAACCTATTGGATGTGTGAAGTATGTTTCTGAAGAAAAGGCCCATAAGGAGCTGGGAAATCAAAAAGTATCTCTTGGTAATCATAGAATCAGAACATGTACAAATTGATTCAAGGGGTTTGTAATAGGACCTTGTAGTTTCGGTATTTTCTGCAGTAAATCAAAATTACTATGAACACAATGCCTCCCAACACTGATGAATTCCCCAGGAATTCCTTCTTTGCTTTGAAATGATCGATCCAGATTAGATATCCAAAAACTTTCAGTCAAATTGCTAGTAATCCATACAAGTCTCTTTAAAATAATGTTCATTCCCTTGGTAGTGCTTGAGAGGCTAAGAGAGGAGATTCATGAAGTTAAAAGCAACTTGAACTGCAACATGATTCTCTCTTCTCTCTCTCTCTCTCTCTCTCTCTCTCATACACATACAAGATACAAGAGAGGAAAGCGCTATTGAATTGATGAATAGATATTGTAGTATTAAAATATTTAACAGAATTTGCATCACACACTCTGTAAATACATATATAAAATGCAGCAAAAGAGAAATATTTGTGTTTTTTCTTCTGACTCAAGAAGAGTAGCTTCATTTTCATCCTTAATACTTTCATGATGTTTTTGACTTTATCTTTTATTTACTACCTATGTCTAAATTTCTATGTCAGTTTAGGATAGGCATTTAGACACAGAATTTCAAAAAAATTTCAGCACCTTTGACCAGAATATAATTCTCGATGCCTTTATTCCATCTGAAGTGTTTATTGGGGGAACACAGAATATTTTGTGGGCACAGAAATTGATATTTGATGTCAAGCTAGATTATGGTCAAAACAAAATGGAAAACTGTCTAGCCTATGAAAAGATGATCACATCAGTACACCATTACCCAGGGTTATGCTGGATAGAATCCTCAGATCCACCTGTGTTAGGGATGGTGCGTTGTCTTAGATGTGGTACAATAAATGAATGGGTTTACAATTTCTTCAGGGTCAAACTAGGTCAGATTGGTTACTCCCACTTGTAGAATGTTGGCCTGGAAAGACAGATATGCTAGATTTAGCCTACTACTTATTTTCCTCATTACCTAATAGACCTGAAATCATTCACATACTATTTATTAAAGGTTGGAAAATAATCCGCCTATTTATTAGAGTTTGGACAATCCAAGTGAGTCTCAAGTTGTATATACTTAGATAAGAAACTTTCACACCAACTAACTGTGGCCCCTCCTTATACAGCAAGAGAATAGATTCTCTATTTTATCAAATCGATCAGAAAATTAGAGTATGACGAGTCAATGTACAGAAAATTGATCACTTAGATATATAGTTTATCTATACATTGCTATCAATAACCAAATCACATCTATACAAGAAGCTACACTATGATTTTTATTGATTAACAGCATAAAATCTGTGAGGTACAAGCTTAGTGAAAAATTCTGCCTCAAGAATCATATAGACATAGATTGAGGAAAGCAAATCCAGTGTTGATCTCTGGTGTCTACACATACATGCACACACATACGTGTGCACACACACACAGCACAATACACTCATACACATAAACACCTACACAAACAAGTGCACATACACAATTAGTAAATAGCATATACACAGAAAAACTCATGCGTGCTAACATCAAAACAACAATTTAACCAGGTAATAGATTAACCAAAGGCATTAGAGATATAAGGTACCAGCTATACCATGTGAAACAGAAAGCCAAATTACAAAGCTGTGTTTGAGAAGGAACTGGGTTAGAACTTTGTCTTCATCCCTTATTAGTTATATGATCTTCAACAAGCTGTTTGACCTTTCTAAATTCCATCTTCACTGCTATAGAATAGGGATAAAATATTACTACCATATTTTGTGTCAACTAAGGGCCATAAAAATACCTTGAGAAAGAGTCTCCTTTGGATGGGAAGGATACATAGTTTGTCTGCAGTACATGTGTGCACAGATGTGGACACATGCCATATGACCAGAGGACATCACATAGAAACCAGTTCTCCCCTTTCACTATGTGAATGCTAGCATCAAAGTCAGATTATGGGGCTTCGGAGCTTGTAGTGGCATTTCATTTGTATTTTAATAAAATAAGCTTGCCTGAGGATCAGAAAAGTATAACAGCCATACTAGCCAACCTTACAGACCAGGCAGCAATGACACACATCTTTAATTCCAGTAGCCACAATGGCACACACCTTTAATCCTAGTAGCCACACTATCTTGCCATAGAAACCAGGAGGTAGTGGTACACACCCTTAACCCAGAACAAGAGAGGATTATAAAACTGGAGGAGACAGCTCTCAGTCACAGTCTCATTCTGAGGTTTCCTGGAGGCAGGATCATCATTTTTGGACTGAGGCTGAGGTAAGAGCCAGTGGCTGGCTGCTTTGGTTTTCTGTTCTTCAGGGTGAACCCCAATATCTGTTGCTGGGTTTTTATTAAGAGTGCTTCAGTAACCAGTATCTCTGTGCACAGGGCCATCTTGCCAGCCCAGAAGTAGAGGTGATTTATACTGCCTTATTTGATATTCCTTCTCCTTAAATGTGCTGGCTATGACAGGATTTTGAATTGAGCTCTATGTCTAGATTTGTAGTGAGAACCCCCAAATGAGGAAAATAAATTCCCTCTTCTAAATGCTGCCCTCAGAAGTCCCTGTGAAACCTACTGAGTAGGTAGTAGGGCTAGTGATGATCTCACTTTCTCATGTGTGTAAAGAAGTCATTCATTCATAGACAATTCAATCAGAGTCATTCATTCATAGACAATACAGTCTTGGAACACCTAGCTCCTCCTGTATGGATCCAGGTGAGGGGAGCTGTATGTTAGCCATTTACATTATAAAAATGTAGACTCTTACATTTAGCTGAATGAAATGGATGACTTCCCTTCAGATGGACTTCTGTGTGTTGGGTGCTGGTTTGGGGGCAAGGGACAAAAGCATTGGCACTAGATGGCAGGAGAGAAGATAAACATCGCCTTCAGTCACATCACAGTTGGCACAGAAAGACTTCATGAGTTTTTCTTCTGAACCTTCAGGCATTCTGGTGAGCTTAGTGAACTTGAACCACATGGCCAGCTTGCTGACCAGGTACCACATGAAGGGATAAGGTACATCCTATCAGGAGCAGACAGAGGAGTTAGAAGACATCATATCAGAGGACTCCTGCTCTAAGAGAGTAAGCAGCATAGTGACGTCCTTGCAAACCTCACATTGTTCAGGACATTGTTCCTTTGAGATACATGTTTGCAACCAAAAAATAGGCCAATAACGGTGAAGATTATGTTCTGAGTCAGCACCCATCAGTGAAACCAGTGGACACAGAGGCCCTCAAACTGTTCCCCTCGGGAAAAGGAGCATCCTGTCCTTGCTAAGTCTTTTGATGCAGTAGATCTCCGCAGAACTAACTATTCCTCTTGTCATTCCCAGCAAAGGCCATGGTATATCTACTGCTCTTTCCAAGTAGCATAGTACCAAATCGGTTTTGTCTAACGGTTTTACTACTCCTTGCACTGCGTGTGTGCGTGCGCGCGTGTGTTGAATGCATGTGAGTCTTTATGCACAGATGTATACCTGCCCACAGAGCCCCTAAGTTAATGTGGGGTCTTCCTTGATCACTCTCCACTTTGTTCACTGAGGTAGAATCTCTCAAATGAACCCAATGCTTACCTGATACAGCTACCCTCTTCAGGGGAGCCCTGTTCCAGACATCTCAGTGCTGGAATTAACAGGTGGGCTTCCATATCCACCCAGCATTTACATTGGTTTTGGCGATCAAAACTCCAGTTCTTGTGCTTGCATTTTATCCACTGAAACCTCTACCAAGTGCCTGGGCTTATTGTTTGATACAAGCATTTTTATTTGAAGGTAGTTTGAGTGTCAACAAACTAAGAGGTAGTCAAAATTGTTTGATTACTAGGAGCCTACAAGCTTCAGGTGTTGGGTCATCACCTTTCTTCTGAGAACAATTGTTTTCCCCACTAGACCATCAGAATCCAATCACAGCATCCTTTATCCTGTCCTAGCACCTGTATTGGTGCCTCTTTGGTCGACATTGGAGCTTAGCATTGGCAATCTAGTTTCAGTCTTGGGGCATCTAAGGATTTCCTGACATCTTTGTGCTTTTTGCAAATAATACCTGACTAGCTTTGTAGTCAGGCTCGGGATAAGTGGAGTCCATTGAATTTTGTGGTGTACATTTAGTGTTAAGACTTGATTCTGGCATCCATTCACAGAGCAACTGATTCTTGCAGGTGATGCCAGTATAATTGCAAAAATAAATCATAAGAAGCAGGGCTTGTTCACAGCATTTAAAGTTTCTCTTTTCTCCAATGAATCCTATCATTGTAAGCCAGCTTAACCATGTTGGTGAGTCGTGAGGCTTTGCTTTCTAATGGCTTTCAGAAGTGCCAGTAGCTACAGGTGATGGCTAACAACCATACACGTTTTCTTGCAATATAATGAAGTACCAAGTTAAATAAAAAGGTAAAGGGCCAGGTTTTAAAAAATTGACAAGAAGAGGGAAATGGAGCATTTAATAAGATTTGTCTTAAAGCTGTTATTTTGGAGATTTAAGTAAATCCTCTTAAATACTCCAATTTTGAGTCATAAGTGTGTCTTAAAGATTTCTTTCCCAACAGTGTATATAAAATAAAAACAACCCTCCCATTTCTGGGTGTGATGATGGCTTCTTTCCTCCCCGGGTCATGGGAGGCTGTGCTGTGAGATCTGTGAGTGATGCAGCCACACTGATTATGCTATTTAAAAGGTGTCTCTACTTTTCTTTTTAAAAGACAATTAAGATTATTTTCAGGATTTGACTACTTTGAGATCAAAGTTCACCCTCTGGGTCAGGTTAATTTAGGCAGACATATTTTAGTGCTTAGCAACAGAGCACATTCCTCAACTGTAAATTTCAGTTTCCTGTCATAGAAACCCCAAAGGGATACCTGTCATAATCAGAATATTTAGATTAATTGGGGGTCTCTGTGATGCTTTCTGGCCCAGGAGGACCTCTTCACCTCAGGTAGGTCTGGATTGTCCTTTGAAAGATCCCGAGGCTTAGAGGTTGTATGACTTTCTGCCTTCATTCTCACCATCAAGAAATGTTCTTTGTCTACATGAGAAATTCCCTTCCTAGTTTAATTTTCTTCCTTCCCTTTGGTGGAAAAGACACAGCTGGTCCATATTACTGTGTAGTTATTTTATTTGTGAAAAGCTTATCCCATTGCTTTGATTAAAAAAGGAGATACTTATTTCTAATTTAAAATAGTCTTTAATTAATTAAAAAACCCTCAAGTCTTAGTTCCTTGTGAGTTTGGAAGGTCTTACTAGTCCACAGGGAACATACAGTTTTGAGAAATATCATCCTTGCTCTGTAAAATGCCAAGCGTTTTTGCAACAAACATTTATTTAGAGGAATAGTTTGCTTACAAAAGAAATGCCTTCCTGGAAACTTAAATGGGTAGATACAAACTGTGCAACATTTCTCCCAAAGTCCTAGTATCTCAAGATGGCCTCTGAAGTGTTTACAGGGCCTTGATCCCCAGAGACCTGAGGCTTCCAAATCTATTTAATAATATACTAAGTGTGACCATTTTTTTTTCTTAGTGCTTTGAACTGTTTGAATGTGACCAATTGGTGAGAATTAATCTAAATACCAGGGAAGTACTGAAAAATACATCAGAACAACAAATTCATGTCAAATCTTCCCAAATTTTTATATACCTTGAACAATTTCCCAGGCTCTTCATGTGAGAGTGGAATTTTTAAAAGTCAAATTTGTGTTTGCTACAGTTAAGATGCTCACAGCTGGGAAGCTGGCTTTCTGCATACTTCTCAATTTATGACCATTCAGTGAGAAGCATCTTATTTCATATGTAGAGACATTTTAATAAAAGCCTCCAGCCTCCATGTCCTTTCTTCAGATTTTTAGCAGATGGCACTGTATCATTCTTGATTCTTAAAGAGACAACTTGCCTTAAGCAGTATGAAAACACGGTCTTAATGCAAAACAGGGATATGTATTTTCCAGTCAGTGACTGAAGATAGAAAAAAAAACAAAAGTGTAGCTATGCTAAGGGAGGATTCATGTTCTTTCCAGAAACTTCTCATTTAGAAAATGTAATTAAATTTTTGGAAGTTATCTGGTGGCTCCTGTGTATTGATCAGGACGCGGAGCTCTTTGTGTACCCACGCCCTTTGGAGGCTCTTCCTATCTTCTCTAAGAGCTCTACTAAATACCTGAGATTCCTTCAAGAGGGCAGGCAACTTGTACACGGTCATTGCTTTCCTTGGCAATTGAATCAAGGTTTGAACACAAGCTACATTACTATAAACTCCTACTTCCAAGCTATCTGATAGTATTATTTTCAACTAGAGAAATGTGTCATTTGTTCACTCTTGATATTTTTAAAACTCTCAAATGTTTTCCATTTTAAACCACAAAGTCATATGCAAGCAGTTTGAAAGGATGTTGAGCTCAGCATCCTGAATGTCAAGACCTTGTCTTTCCTCAGAGATTTAGCCTGGTCACTAGTGTTTCAGAGGCATACACTGGCTGCAGCTATTATATTTATGCATTAGCAGAACTCAGGGAACAGTCATTTCTTCTAAAGCTCCCCCCTTTTTTAATTTCTTGGAGGGAGGCTGCCTTTTCTACCTATTAGAAAACAACATCAAGTCTTTGTCTAATTTATGTGGCTTGCCTACACACATTCT
Organism: Bramus lutescens; assembly: GCA_001685075.1. Classification (NCBI taxonomy): domain Eukaryota; kingdom Metazoa; phylum Chordata; class Mammalia; order Rodentia; family Cricetidae; genus Bramus; species Bramus lutescens. The sequence continues at coordinate 5,040 of LOEQ01000772.1, read as the reverse complement.
GTCCTATGCTGACCTTACTCATTTTCTTCTTCTTTGGCAAAGACTACTCCTTGATTGAGCAACTTGAACAGACATGGTGGCAGAGTGAGACGTCACATAACTCCAATATGTGTAGAAGATGACTAGAACTGGGTGTGAGCTATTCAAATATCTTATCTTTCTATGCATTCTGACAATTTCTTTTCCTGTGGCATGCTATTTGCGTGAGGTCATGACTAAAAATCATATAAATTGCATGATTCACCAATAAATGAAACCGAGGGCTAGAATTATTTTAATACCTGTGGTTTGTTGGGCAGAAAGTTCTGTCTAAATAATGTAAGCAAAACCAAAACAGATTAATGGGACACTACTTTGTATTTTCATTAGTGTGATTATTAGAGATTCTACATGTTAGAAATTGTCTTCATTTAGTATGTAGTGTCAAATCTCATCAATTTATATGATCAGACTTACCTGTAATTTAAATTAATGCTATATTCTAAATTAAAGAGCCCACAGTATTTTTCTATATTTTAGACTTTAACTGTTGCTGTTGCTAAAAAATCTTATGTTTTCTTTTCTCATGTGCATGTGTTTGCACATATATGAGTGACAGATTGCATACATGCGGAAGCACGTGAATGTGTGCACACAGAAGCGTGTGGGCTTGAAGTTGATGTTAGGAGTATTATCCAGTCATTTGCTGCTTTGTTTAGTGAGGCAGTGTCTCTCAGCTGAGCACACAGCTGGTGACATGGTTGGGCCAGATAGTTGGCTTACTATGGGCACTTCCTGTCGAGAGTGTCTATGCCACCTGGTACTGATGCTGGTTGCTATGACCCAACTCTGGTCCTCATGATTGACAGCAGGAGCTCTACCAACCAAGCAATCCTTCTAACTCCCAAATTTACACTTTTAGGGAGCGTTTTTTAAAATTTTAGGATGTGATTGGTTTAAGAGATTGATCAACTTAACAAACTATTTTTTCTTTAAACATTTATAAATGTGAGCATTTGAAACTGAAACTATGGATATTATATATTCAATTTTTTTAAAGCCCGCAGGACTTGGCCAGACAAGTTCATATCTCTAATGAGCATAGCTGCCTTTAGAATTTAAACAAACCTTATAATTCTAATAAATTATTAAACTTACAAATATAGTAAATCTAGTTCTCTGAAATGTTCTAATTCTGTTTACAAACTCAGTCAAAAATCTTGTACCTTTGACTTCAAATCACAAGTCAATTACATATTTTAAATTGAAATTCTGAGGTTAATCTGTCAGACTCCAATGTACCAATTCCACATCATTACAAACACTTTAAGCACTGAATATCCACAGATTGTCTCAATGATTAAAAACCTATTCGTGAACTTGACACAAAAGTATTAGTACTTCATCGTCTTTATAATTAATTCTAAACTGTCGTGGATTTGGAAAGACATTCACTAAGAGCTTATTTTTATCATCTCAGGTGTAGATTCTGACTGAGGCTTTGTATTGCAGGGTGAGTCTTCTAATCGTCACTGTGGACACCTGCTGTGATAACTAGGCTCCAAGCGTCCTCCTCTGCGAGGGTAATGTGTCAGAGGCTGAGAGCAGCCAGTCTGAGAGATATATACCAACCAGTATGCCTAATTCATAATGCATTGCCTTTCATTTATGTATTTCCAGATGAAATGGGAATATCTCATGCTATCCCTGACACTGGGTTATAATACTAACAGATATTTTAATGACTTTTTAATTCTCCTTATTTCTCATAGTTATAAAGAAATACTGTGATAAAACGTGCTCTAAAAATCACAAAATATTTTGTAAGTTCTTTAAAATTTTGTTTTAAGATTTATTCATTGTTTTACATGTATGAGTGTTTGCCTGCATATATGTATATATATCATGTGTGCGTGCCTAACTGGTGTCCCCAGTCCTCTGCAATGGTAGTTACAGATGACAAGTGTTGTTAACCACTGAGCTAACTCTTGCCGGCCCCAAGGTTTAGCAAATACATCAGCTAATGCAGAATAGAGAAGATTATGGAAGACTTTCTCACAATTTTAGTGTATTGAATTTCATTTTTCTTTTTAAATAGTTCATTACTAAAATAATTGAACTTCAAGAAACATAATTTCCTTTTTCCCTTCCTTCTTTCCTTCCTTCTTCTTCTTCTTCTTTTTTTTTTTTTTAAATAGGGGCCTCTCTATGTAACCCAGACTGGCCTTGAAAATGATGATTCTTCTTCTGGAGTGTTGGGATTCTAGGAGTGTGCCACCGTGCCTGGGTCCACACAAATATCTTTCAAATGACTTTTTAATGATGTGATAACCAAAGCAGCAGCAAAGAAAAAGCAGGACATTAGACTTCATCAAAATGGAACCCTTTGTGTATAGACTCGCAAAATAACTATTTACAGGTGCTCAAGGCCTGCTTCTTTTTCAGTAAGGAAGAATTACAATAACAAATAAATAGCAGCATTTTCAGGTACAGGGGAGAGCACTAGAGCCCAGCAAGGGAGAGATGAGAACCACTTAAAACACGCAGGGTTGAGATGGCAACGCACCAGGAGGTGCAACCCTGCTTCCCCAATCACAAGGGCCTCCCCTCTACAACTGGGACGATCCTCCATTGCAGGGTGAACCAGTGCCATCATCATGTATGGCTAGACCCTCACTGCTGAAAGAATTCCACAGTCATCACAAGGTTGGAGCCCCCTTAGGAAGCTACTTGCAGTCTGTACCACAGCTTTGCCTAGGAGAAGACAGAAGCTTAACATGGTTTCCAGCCTGAAGCGCTCAGGCTGTTGCAGCAAAGGCACCATCCTGGGTATAAAGCTATGTTGCAGGCAGGCCACAAGCCACATTCCACCACTCAGTCTGATCCATCTATCCAGCTATCCTACTTCCCCTAGGTATCAGAAGGAAGTGACATTAGCAGGTCCGTGATAACTGATAAGTGCAATCAACCTAGGTGCCCCGCAGTGGATGGGTGACTGAATAAAATGTGGTGTTCACAGAAGAAAATTCTGCCATATGTGATGTCATGAACGAAGGCAGACTGTTCAGAGCATTGAGACACTCACAGCAAGACAAATCTAGCGTGCTTTACCTCCTATGTTGAAACTAAAAAACAGTAAATCAGTTTGTGTATGTTGATTACTAGAGTCTGTAAGGGCTGGGGGGGAGGTGAGAGGTAGGTATATAAAGGTAAATAAAATTCAGTCAGGTAAAAGGTAGATCTAGGATTCAGTAGCACAGAGGGTGAGTGTGCTTCTTAAAAGCAGATAAGCTGTTTAAAATTTTTTTTTAATTGACAGTAGATTCTTCTCTGGTACAATACATCCTGACCACAGATTCCCCTCTTCTAACTCCTCCCCCAACCACCAACCTGCCCTCTCCCCCAGATCCACTCCCCCTCTATTTCTCTTCAGAAAGGAGCAGGCCTCCAAGAGACAACAACCAAGCACAACAAAGCAAGATACATTAAGACAGTATAAAAGCCCTCAAATTGAGACTGCACAATGCAACCTAATAGGAAAAAAGTGTCCCAAGAGCAGGTGAAAGAGCCAGAGACACACTCACTTGCATTGTTAGGAGTCACACAAAACCACCAGCCTAACAGGCACAACATATATGAAGGGGTGCAGTCCCTGGGAGGCCAACTAAGCCCTGCTTAGCTGATTCAGTGGACCATGTTCTGGTGTCCTTCATCCCCTCTGACTCCTACAATCTTTCATGCCCCTCTTCCTGGGAGTTCCTGAGCTTCCAGGGGATGAACCCGAAGGGATGGAAAACTCCAATTTATAATCGCTCTTCACAAAATTTCTGCCTTGGGGAGTCTTTGCACCTGCTCCCAGAAGAAGAAGCCTCTCTAATGATGTCTGGACAAGACACCAATCTATGAGTACAGTAGACTGTTATTAGGAATTATTTTATTGAAGTTTTTTTTTCTTTTGTCATTTTGGTTCTACCCTAGGTCTCTGGGCTATGTATTCACTGGTTCCCGGCCATTCAAGCTGTATTGGGCAAAGGCTCCCTCTCTTGGCATGGGCCTCAAGTTAAAGTAGACATTGGTTGGCCAGTCCCCCAAGTTCTATTCCACAGTTGCCCCAGCACATCTTGCAGGCAGGACAGATTGTTGGTTGATAGTTTTGTGGCTGGGTTAATGTTCAGGTTTCTCTTTTTGTAGCCTACATGGTATCTTCCTGCACCAAAGAGACTAGAATATGGAGGTGAAGGTTCTGTGTAGGCACCAGCTTAACTTCTCTACATGCAATTATCTGTGTGGATGTTGCCCTCAGCAACCCACAGTAAGTTTTCAGAGAGTGACCCTCTGTCCCAGCATAGCCTGGGTTGTTTGGGGATCTCCTTGGCCAACAACTTGATCTATTGTAACCCTGCCCCACCATTAGAAGCCTTGCTTGGTTCTTTTCCCCCATTACTAGGAGTCCCTATGAGGGTCTTCCCCATAGATTACAGGACATTTTCACTGCATTAGGTTTTCACAGCTCCTCTAAATGCCCCACAATTCCAGCTATCTTTCCCTTCACTCTCTGCCTCTATCCTGTCCCCCAAATAATCCCTCTAGCTCCTGTCCCAACCCATCTCAGCCCACCAAGAAAATCTGTTTTATTTCCCCCTCCCAGGGATATACATACCTCTAGAGTCCTTGTCTTTACCTAATATCTCAGGGTCTGTAGATTATGGCTTAATTATCATTTACTTAACAGCTAATATCCACTTATAAGTGGATATATTTGTCTTTCCTAGCCTTTTAAAGAACTTTAAAAGAGGAATTTGAAGATTTCAACCATGAAACTGATAAAGAAATGGTGTGATAATTACTCTGGTTTTATCTATGCACTGATTGAAATAGAATGCTATACCCATGTATATTATCATAATGTTATTAATTTTTGTGAATTATGAAACACTATCAAGAAACTGAAAGAGACGGGAGGGGTGAGTGTGTTCCTGACCGGCCTGCAGAAGCCCCAGAAAGGGGCCCCTAAACTTTCTGGTCATTCTGCAGGGGCTTCTCTCCCCAACTACTGCCTCT
>LOEQ01000771.1:292159-307097 GCA_001685075.1 Bramus lutescens | reverse complement strand
GACCTCTGGAAGAGCAGCCATTGCTCTTAACCACTGAGCCATCTCTCCAGCCCCCCACATCTCCTTTTGAAAAAAAAATTATATGTTACTAATGAAAGTTCCCATGTTGAAAAGATCATGAAAAAAAAGATTTTTGTCATTGGTGGTCAACATGTGAATGAGGTTTTGACACTTCTGCAGGCACCATCAGCTTTCTCTGCGAAGAGCTGGGATGAAAAACTCACCTACTTTGGGTAGCGGAGGAGCAGGAAGCAGTTTAACACCTGTTAAAGGGTAGCAAGCCTCCCCCCCATGCCCCTGGTTCTGCATGCATTATGGTGTCAACACATTTAAAGGATATTGGGAACCTCCAGAGAAGCCCTTTGACTCAGGAAGGAGTCAAAGCAGTGGGGAGACACAGCTAGACAGAGCAGGTCCAGACCCAGGTCTGCGTGGTGCTGCAGTCTGGGGTGGCCCTCCTTCCCCAGGAAGTCACTAGAGCAGCTCATGGCACCTGTGCTGAGGGAGCTTTGGGTAGCCAGAAGTTTGGTCCCTGAGAGCTGGTGGCAGGGAAACCCCGAAGGCTGTTGTTCTATGTCCAGAGTATGTCCCCTTGAGAAAAGAACTGTCTTGGCCTGTGGTTCCTTGTGGACAGATGACATCCAAGCAGCACGTCATATGTGAAGCACATCACAGATGACAGAGACCTCTGCAGCAACACAATGCAGTCTCCAGCTCAGCCCCCGCCTGTCCCACGCAGAGTGTTTGCTCTCTCTCCCCATTCTGGCTGCTGCCTGACTCCTGGCTCCCAGAGCAAATGTTAGTAAAATTCCAGTTTCCCTTAGGTTAAGATTAGAATTCCCACAAATGCGGGGCACTCCCCTTTCCTTGCCTGTCTCCCTGCCCTTCCCTGCTCCCTCCCTTACCCATTCCTTCTTTCCTTTCTTCCTTCCATACTTGCAGGAAAGTGAGTGAGAATCCTTATAGGATATAATAGGAGGCAACAGGAGACAGACTAAAGTGACCTGAGAAACTTCAAACTCAAATAAAATCCGTGTGTTTCCATTGCCCAGCACTGACTGTAATGTTGTGTTTGCACTGTTTTTCTAGAATTCAAATCCTTTTTGCCTTCCTCTTTAGATGATAAAACCCCTTTAAGTTGTGCCTCAGTACAGTGAAATCCAAGAGGCTTGCCTCTCCTACTCCAGCAATGCAGCCCACCCAGCCTCCATGAGCTGTGCCTTCTCCACGCTTCTCTGGACCCTTTCCTACTTCTGTGCAGCGCTTTCCACATTCTGGGTCTGGATGTCCTCCCTCCTTCCACATCCCTGTCGCTGGTCCTCCTTGTGCTCATTCCCACTTTGCACCTCAAACCTGTGCGCAATTTTACCTCTTGCTGTGGTTGCCTCCACCACCACCTCTGACTCCAAGGACACCCGGAAGGACAGATTCGTATGTGCCCATGCTATATGTAGCACATCTTTGGAGTGTCTCACAGTTTCCTCTCCCCGCTCTCTTTTCTACAATATACTTGGTTCCTCCATGAAGCCAGTGTGGAGGATGCTGCCTCATAATCAAGTAATATCAATGCTGCATCTCGTCTGTAGGACTGCAGTGATGTCTGTATGTCTTAGAGCATAAATAACAATCACAGGAGTGCTTGTGTGTGCCAGGCGCTCTGTGAAGCACCGTGCAGACATCCCAACTCTGCATCACCGAGTGTGTGCTTATGATTGGGAGAAAAAAAAAGAACAAAATGCCACAGTTGTTGCCACTAAATGCCCTCTGCCATGCTGTGGGAACTATCCCAGCAGAGTATCTGAAGTCACTGCCTGTGAAGGGCTGAGACACCATGGGCAAGAAAGCCTTTAGCATGTGCGGAGACACGGCTCTTAGACTGTGCCCTGGTTCTCCATTCGCCGTGGACAACCTTGGAAAAGTGAAGCTACTTGTCTGGGCTCTCGGTTCCTCGTCTGTCAGAGATGACAGTCCATCTTAAAAGCTATCAACCTTGAAGGACTGATAGTAGGACAGTGAGCTAAGTCTCCAGCATGACACCCAGTACTGTAGGACTGCAATAAACGTATTTATCCTTAGTATTTTATATGTAAGGTGCTGTGTGGAGTGTAAGGACCGGAAGAGAATGGATTCGACAGTGGATCTTGTCCCTAGACCCTGAGGACAGAGCTCTAAGTTTACGTGCCCAGTTTGTGATTCTAGGCTTCCAAGTTGACAGTCAAAACCACCAACCATGTCCCCTCCCACCATGGCATCCATGCCTGTGGGCAGCTGTTCATTTGAGAATTACCAAAATATAGGTTGAACACCTTTAAGAAGGTTCGTAAGGGAGGAGTGGCCCAACCTGGCAGGCTCGGCTCTGCATTTGAAACACATTGTTGCCATTTGTGTTTTCATCAGAAGAAAACTCTGTTCCTCCTGAATCTGTTAAACATGAATCACTGAGAGGCGTGGTTCGAGGTGACTAGATCCGGACCTGAGGCTCTGAGCAGCCTTGGAAGCAGTTATACGCTTGTGGTTTGACTAACCTTTTTTTATGAGTGTGTTACTCAAGAAACGTGAGCTATTGGCTTTTCGATTAGCGTAGCCTACCTCTTCTGAGTTTCATACACATTGAGTCATCGGTCTGCAGGTGACAGATTGTCATCTGCAGTGATCAGGTTACGGTAACTGGGAGATGAGGGGATCTGATCAGGGCGAGCCCTGTGCGCGTGAAGATCTGAGTCGCTCGCTTGCCTCTCCACCTTGAACAATGGCCTGTGCTAACCGCACAGCTCAGTCACCTCTTTCCATCCCCCCAGGGGCTTGTTTCCCCTCCTGCTTTGCCTCTTTCCACTCAGCTCTTTGCTGTGGGTTGTGTGGATTGTGAATTCACCAGCTTGGGTAAGGAAAGCACAAAGCACACTCCTAGGAGAAAGGATGGAACAAAAGGAGGTGTGTCTACCCAGCCCTGGAAACCTTCCCAGAGCCTCTCTTGGACCTCTCCTGGTATTTAGGAAGTTTGATGGGCCAGCCACACTGAGAAGCCGTCGGTGACCTTGAAAAGACTAAGGAACCAGATTCCATCAACCCTGCATCATTTCCAGAGGAATGAGTGTGTGTGAACTCAGCGTTGCCTGTTCTTCACGTAACTGCTGCAGCCAGCCATCATCAAGGGAGCTAGAAGTGAAATCGCAGCCGTTGGTTATTTTGGCAAACACATCCATTTCTGTCGTTTCCTAGTGAGCTGCCAAGTTAGGGCATTTTTCTTTTCTTTGTTTTCTTTTTTCTCTCAGACATTAGCTTAGAAAGTAACATGTCTGTAAGGTGATGGGGATGCATGTGTGCAAACGCATCTGCTGGACTGGATCTCCTGGCTGGCCTTTCCGCCTCCAGCCTTGTTCCAGCATGTTTCATGTGTTGCTGTTACATGCACCACAGCCCCCTTTCCTCAAAGGCATTTGGCTTTTGCTGCGTGGTTGGTTATTCAGAAAGTCTATCATTTGACCCTACGGTGTGTTTTCAAGGGCTCTCTGATTCGTTATGATACTTGGATTGGACCTGGGGCCTCACGCGTGCTAGACAAGCCCTCTACCGTTGAACTGTATCACCAGACCTGTTTTGACTTTTGGAGACAAAGTTTCACAAAGTTGCCTGGGCTGATCTTCAACTCCCTCTGTAGCCCAGGCAGATCTTCAACCTGGTTCTCTTCCCTCGGCCTCACAAGTAATCGAGATCTTAGACCCAGCTCTTTCTTTTTGTTTTTTCCCCCCAGATCTTTCTTTCCCACAATATGGGACGGCACACAGGACATTCGTAGACTTTGATCCTCATGAAAGGAATTACTAGGTCCAGTAAGATGGCTCAGCAGACGAGGGTACTTCGGTGTCAAGCTTGGCAACCCGAGTCCTAAACCGAGGTCCCATGTGGTAGAATGAGAGAAGAGATGCCCAAAAGTTGTCCTTTGACCTCAACAAGAATGCCGTGGCACACATATGTACCCCCTTTTACATAAAACAAATAAATAAGTTAGGAAGGAAGAAGAAAGAAAGGAGGGAGGGCGGAAAGAAGGAAGAAAGGAAGGAAGGAAGGAAGGAAGGAAGGAAGGAAGGAAGGACGGACATGCTGGCATGTGCCAGGTGTGGTGTAGGTGCCTGGCACTGTCCTTACACTGACCCTGTGAGTGGTTACTGTGTTCATTTCACTCAGACTTAAACCGGTCCAAACTAGTCCAGGTGACTAAAGCGTATCTCTATCACCAAAGCTACCCCCGTGTAGGGACCGCTGAAGTCTGAGAAACCCTTTATGCAGCTCTCTCTTCCTGCCCCTGTCCTTTCAGCCATCATCTTCTCTTCTCCCTCAGACAGAACAATCCAGATCCTGCCAGTTAATCAAGACCCTCCACAAGAGCCAGATTTCTCCAGAACTGGAGAGGTGGCTTAGTGGTTAAGAGAATACTAGATGTTCTTCCAGAGGACCTGGGTTCAGTTCCCAGCACCCACATGGCAGCTCATAACTATCTTTAATTCGAGTTCTAGGGAACCTACCACCCATGGCAAAATACCAACATGCATAAAGTAAAAATAAATAAATTTTAAAAAAATAGTTAGATTTTTTCCAAGAATTCGTTTTCTCTCTAGAGTCCTTCCAAAGATTTTGCATTCCCTTAATGTTGAAATATACAGTTGATACCAAACTGCCTCATTTTGCCTGTATGAGATCTTATAACACACCCCTTTTTAATTATTTTCCATCCTGATTGCAGTTTCCCCTCCTTCCTCTCCTCCCAGTCCATCCCTCACCCCAACCCCTATCTACTCTTCCTCCATTTCTCTTCAGAAAAGTGCAGGCCTCCCATGGATGTCATCCAGCCATGGCATTTCAAGGTGCAATGAGACTAGGCACCTCCTCTCCTACTAAGACTGCATGAGACAACATGGTAGAAAGGGGAGGGTCCTGAAAGCAGGCAAAGGTGCCTCCCCCACACTTTAAAAAAACAAACAAACAGAATATGAGTTCCTCCCCTGGTTCAAACCTCAAATGGGGTGTTTAGAATAGAATCACAAGCTCCATAGGTGAACAGCCCTTCCATGACATTCATACCATAGTCTAGCTCCAGTTTTAGGCCTAAGCATCTTGTTTCTGCCCTGCTAGAGTGGAGACCACTCAAAGATAGACACTGAGTCCCCCATCCCTGTTTTCTTACCATACCATTTTCTTTCTTTCTTTTCTGAACTCTTTTCTGTGAGGCAATGACAAGTTTGGAACCCTGGCTTGGCTAAGGAATGAATGTTACAAAAGAAAAGGACCCAGCACTTCAAACCCCTCCAAGATCCAAAGTCAACGCAGCAACTTAGAAACCACACTGGCATTGCCCCATCTCCCATACTCTCTCCTCCCTCCCTTAGCCACAGTGCCCTGAAGCCACTATTGCTGACAGCATGCTCCCTGCCTGCTCCTGGACCAGAGAGCCTCCTACTCTCTCTCTCTCTCTCTTTCTCTCTCTCTCTCTCTCTCTCTCTCTCTCTTCCTCTTCCTCCTCCTCCTCCTCTTCTTCTTTCTCCAATACAGGGTTTCTCTGTCCTGGAACTAGGTCTCATAGACCAGATTGGCCTGGAACTCACAGAGATCCGCCTGCCTCTGCCTCCCGAGTGCTGAGATTAAAGGCGTGTGCCACCGGCTAAGCCTCCTTCTCTTTCCTAAGGCGAAACACTCAGTGTGTTGCTGGCGGCTAACTCTATTTTCAGAGTTTCTCAGCAGTTTGACATGGGAAATGGAGAGGGTGATCACAAGGAAATCTCTTCAGTTAAGTGTGCAGCGAGTCCTAAGGATCCAGATGCATCTAGACTACATCTGTCATCTGTCAATCAAAGATTGGTACCAAGTGACAGGCATGGTGACCTAACGCTCATCTCAGCACTTAGGAGACTGAGACGGGAAGATAATTAGCTAAAGGGCAAACTGGGCAACACATAGAGAGACCCTGTCTTAAAACAATGACAAGCCTCTAAGCCGGGCGGTGGTGGCACACACCTTTAATCCCAGCACTCGGGAGGCAGAGGCAGGTGGATCTCTGTGAATTCAAGGCCAGTCAGGGCAACACAGAGAAACCCTGCCTCGAAAAACCAAAAAAAGAAAAAAGTGAAAAAAAGAAGAAAAAAAGAAAGAAAGTAACGGTAGATGTTGTTTAAAAAAAATCTCATAGGGCTGGATGTGACTCAATTGGTAGAGTATGTGCCTCAAACGTACAAAGCCCAAGCCTGTATTCTCAGCATTTGTGAAGTGATGGCTAGGGAATCAAAGGTTCAAGGTCATCCCCAGCTACATACTGAGTCCAAGGCTAGACTGAGATATATAAAACCCTGTCTTTAAAAAAAAAAAAGGAAATAAAACAAGTTAGGAGAGAGGCAAGCTGCAAGCTGCAAGCCACTGCAGCGCATCGCTGAGACCCCTGCTCTTCACAGAACCTAATATTAATAGTACAGGCCGAGTAACAGTTTGGAAGGTGGCAGCACTCTGGAAACGCAAACAGTGAAAGTGCGGAGGCCCCGGGTCCTGCTCAGTGGTAGCCCACCCAACCTCTCTGCCCCTTTCTTTCATCAACTGGCTTAATTTTGACGGTTCAAATATGGATAGCACCCCCTAAGACTATCTCCCTGTGGAATGGAGCCCCCCGGCGCCCCCGTGGCTGGCTGCCAGTGAGCAGCAACCACAGCCTACCCTTTCCCAGTTGTGAAGGACCCTCACTCTCTGCTTCCTGCTCTTTCTGCACGGTAACCTCTCCCCTCCCTTGTTCCAGGGGAGAAGCGGCACTGCTTCGACATCAACTACAACCCCAGCTACGCCTATGAGAAGGAGACTGAGATAATGCAGACCCGGATGATGGACCAAGCCATCAACAGTGCCATCAGCTACCTTGGGGCTGAAGCCCTGCGCCCCTTAGTCCAGACTCCGCCTGCTCCCACCTCTGAGATGGTTCCAGTTATCAGCAGCATGTATCCTTTAGCACTCACCCGGGCTGAAATGCCCAATGGGGCCCCCCAGGAGCTGGAAAAGAAAAGGATGCTCCTACCAGAGAAAAACTTGCCTTCTGAACGAGGTCTGTCCCCCAACAATAGTGCCCACGACTCTACAGACACTGACAGCAACCATGAGGATCGCCAGAATCACGGCTACCAGCAAAGCCACATGGTCCTTCCCCAGGCCCACAACGGGATGCCACTTCTGAGGGAGGTCCCTCGCTCCTTTGAGCTCCTGAAGCCCCCTCCCATCTGCCTGAGAGACTCCATCAAAGTGATCAGCAAAGGAGGGGAGGTGATGGATGTGTTCCGGTGTGACCACTGCCATGTCCTCTTCCTAGATTATGTAATGTTTACCATCCACATGGGGTGTCATGGCTTCCGTGACCCTTTCGAGTGTAACATGTGTGGCTACCGAAGCCACGATCGCTACGAATTCTCCTCTCACATTGCCAGAGGAGAGCACAGAGCCATGTTGAAGTGAGCATCAGTCTCCGCGCTCACAATCTAAGGGCCAACATTTAAAAAACAACAACAACAACAACAACAAAAACTAATGATAGCCTTACCCAGGAAGCTGAACTCAAACCCACAGTCCTGCCCGGTTATGTTAGCATTCAGTCATACTCACACGAACAATCAGGGAAACACTGTCTTCATCCAGAAACAGTTTGCAGAGCCATCACGTTACTCTGTGAAACCGTCCTTTCCCATCAGTTGAATTTGATGGGATTTAAAAGCCAAAGAAGTATCTGGTTCATTATCTTTTGTAGCAATAGACAGCCGTCCACTGGAGCTCCTTGCCAACTGGAACAATCTTCAGTGGGCTGCAGGAGACATTCGCTGGGATATAGCAGCCATATGCGGAAAAGCCTTTTGATCCCATGCCCAGATCCACACAGTGGAAGAGCTGACCAGCTGCCCTTGCCCTTGGGCACTAGCATGAGGCAGAAGGGTTAGGACCTAACCTCCCCCTCCCTTCCCAGTCTAACGGTAAGATAGGGACCGCCATAGAGTAAGGACCTGCTGCCAGGAATGGAAGAACCTACCCTCGGAGCTTCGATTTCACTTCCTGTCACACAAACAAACAAAACAGAAGCCATCTGAGGACCCTTCTGCTTCACCTGCCTGTCACCAGGGAACACCTGAGGTGATCTGGCCTAAGCCAGCTCTCTGGAAGAAAATTTTACTCAGAAGAACCAACCAACACTTTTAAATACTGAGTATCACTGACACCCAGGGATTAGCCACTGAGGGGTAGTAGTATTTGATTTTGTTTTTGATTGAGATTCGCCAAGCAGGCTGGGGACATAGCTCAATGGTACAGTGTTTGCCAAGTTCAACCCCCAGCACCAGGGGACAAATAGGAAAGAAAAGGGGGGGAAAGAAAGATTGGCAGAGCAGAGTGTGTAAGGGCACGTGGGTTGTCACTGTCATGGAGTTCTGGGTGCAAACCCAAAGAACATCTAAAGTGATTTTGAACACGCACGTACACGGGGTACTCAGAACATGTCCTTCGCCTGCCCCACAGGAGTGAGAGCAGGGACACAGATGTTCTGATCAGGATACTGTAACCATGCGTTAGACATGGGTGACTTTTATTTCACTTTTAAACCTCATTGCCTAGATGGGGCCTCAAGCTCACTACTAGCTGAGGGTAGCCAGGACTCTGATCCTCCTGCCTCAGCCTGCTGAGTGCTGGGGTGAGAGATGATCACCATCAGGGTGTTTGCTGTCTTAAACAGGAGCTGCCACATTCCCCTAAGAGTCTCAGAAGTCTATCTCATTCTGTAGATGGACTCTGTCGCTACACACACAGGCACCGAGACATCAAGGAAACCTGGAATAGAGGTCACAACACGCGTGTACCAAGCTCCTATCCGCTACTAATTAGTGTGTGCTTTTGTACAAATCTTTTAACTCTAAAAGCTAAACTTCCTCAACCATAAAATAAGAGTTGGATTTAGACCTTCTTGATTGTCCCTCCTGGCTTCAATACACGATTATTCCATAACCACAGGTTGTTTTTAAACCTCCTGATGTGTGGGCACTAGGCAGAAGGGTCCACACATGAAAATGTGTTTCATATCTCTTTGGTGTGAAAATATAAGTGTGTTAAGTTTTTCCTTCAGCCACTGAGTCATGAACGTGAGGAGACCCTGAAGAGGAACAAAGAACAGGAAGGTGATTTGGTCTTGCCAAAGTGTGCACACAAATTGGCATCCAGAGCTGCTTGCCGGGGCCCTTTTCTTCCTTTCCTTTTTAAGAACTGGTCTTAAGGAAAATAAGTTCTGCTTACAGGGACAGTTCCACAGAGCCTATTTACAAATTAAGAGCTAGCTTTATGAACATTTCTGCCAGAGCCAAGAATCCCGAGTTCCTGGTAGATTAGCATTTTCCTTCTAAAGAGCTTATGGATTCGGCTCTCGCTCAACTCATTTATGCAATGCCAGTAATTAAAATGTTCCACCTCAGACACACAAATGGCTTAGCCTGCTTTGTAGCATGGTGTCTGTCTCAGGGAAAGGGGGTGGGGGGGCTTGAAATTCCATGGCAACAGTTCTGTGTGCCTGAGGCTTCAGTTAAAGGGTGGGTGTCTTCAGCACACCACTGTATCTTAACAGAGTTGGATCTGAGGTGTGCCACACTGTTTGTGCCCATTGTGAAAGAGGACCTGCCTAGTCTACGCTTGAGATAGTTCACATCCTGTTGACTTTGAGGGAGGAGGCACGATGGGAGGGAGGGAAGGAGTTGGAAAGCAGGGACTAGAAGGAAAAGATGCAGAGATGGGCATTTCCACCAGAGTGCTGTTGAAGTCTGCTGTAGACACACGTAGACACACGTAGACACACACACACACACACACACACACACAGAGATGCATTTTATCATCTCAAGATGGTGAACTACCACTCTACCAGCCCAGAAGCCTCCACAGATCAGGATGGACTTGCTGGATGGCTTCTGTCTCCTGAGGCCACCTTCACAGAGTCTTGACCTTCACAAAACCGTTCTGAGCCTGAGCAGGAGCCCTCAACTCCTGCTGAAGTTTGAAGAATGTAGCAGTTGAGCCTGGTGGGGTGCCGTGGTTAGTGGTTGGTTAGCACACCGGTGCATGTGTTCCTTGTGCTACCTAAGGGCCCCCCTTGATGGAGGTGGGGCTGAAGCGAGAAGGGGTAGGGATTTGCATCCTCCATGGGTCTATGAAGTCCTGGGGTAGCTTCAGCTTTCTCACACAGTCCCCCCCATCATGAGCTCTGTGGGTCTTTCCTTCCTTTCCCACCAGCCCTCTTAGACACAGGCTCCAACCACACGCCCAAGGGGGCTGCAAACTGGGGACCAACCAAACCCACAAGAAGTTCCATTGCAGCCAAAGTGACAGAGTTGGGGTGAGGGTGGGAAGAAGGGTAGAGCTAGCTCTCGAAATGCTCTCGCCATGTCGAAGTGCTGCCCAGAACTCAGCAGAGGTATCCTCCCATCACCCCTTGGCATTACCACCAGAAGAGGGAAAAGGCCACCGATCTTCATATGCCTTACATCACTCCCCCAGAGAAACAGTTCCCCGGGCACTGACAAGCCAACTAGCCTTGTCTCTCCGGCTCATTCTCAGCCCTTCCTGACTTTGCTTCTGTATTCATCCACGACAAAATCCCTCCCCTTTTATGGACTAACCACTTTGGTTGGCCCATCCATATTCACAGCACCCCCCCCAAGAGAATGGCCCCAGATGTCTTTTGCAAAGGGATATTTTAAAACACAAGATCTTAATTGAAATATTATGTAACTAACAAATGTCACATTGGCATAGAGGTTTTCCAAGGAGATGCGTATCACTCACTATTCTCCTCGGCTTCTTTGTCCCCCTCACTAAATAAAAGTGAAGACTTGGTAAGGGGACAAACCTTACTGCAAGGCTAGGGTGTAGCTCAGTGCAAGAATACTCCTTGCCTAGTGCTAGCATGAGAGAGGCCCTGGTTTCCAAGCCCAGCTGGAAGAGAAAGAGATAGACAGATGGAAAATTATGCTTTTGAAACACACCCCAGGGCAGGCAGGAAGACCACAGGGATAAAGGTGGTTCATGGTCCTCACTGTGAAGTGTCCTCCACTGAAAAACATGCTGGCCTCTAGTGAGGCCTGGGAAACAGACAAATCAGACTTTAAAAAAAGCTTGGACATTTTTGAGGTTTGAGGATGCAGGAGCCTTGAATTAAGACTTCTGCACTCAGGAAGGAAAAAGAATGGAGAGAGGTTTTGTTTTTTCTGTTTTTTTGTGGGGGGGTTGGGTTTTGTTTTGTTCTGTTTTGTTTTTTGTCTAAAAATCATCACCAAGAGCCTCAACAGAAAATGAACCATATATACTGTCATGTTTTAAAGGATAAAGATACTATTTTATACAGAAGGCTGTCCAGGAAACCTCAACAGTGTTCTGGGCAAAAAGATGGGGAAATCTACATTCTTCATATGAAACCAAAGGCTGAACCCTGGCTACCCTAGGACTGTTTTCTAAGAAGGACCAGTCATGGGAATAATAATAATGTACAGAGATGGGACCACTGGTTCTAAAGACAATGGACTTGGAAGGGCCTGGAAGACCGGTATGGGCTTTGACCTAGGGTGAGCTTAAGACCACATCTGTCTTACCCAAGCTGTATCCTCCATCCCCCACCAAGCCATCGATACGCTCAACAGATCTTTGCCCTTTGAAGAAGCTGGATGTGTTGTTCCCTCTAACCATTCCAACTGTGGACTGTCCTATCCACTGATACCATATGACCTGTTACTTGAAACTAGAATGTTAATGTTTTGATTAAATATGTAAAGTCATAACGATGGCTACCTTCCAGGGTGTAGTGAGGTTTGCTGTAGTCTTGTCTAGAGAGGAAAGCTGCTTTGGGGGAGAGGTGTTAAACCATCCAGTTAGACCTTTTCTGCTGTGAATCCTGTGTCTGGTAAGAAGGGCATGAACGGATAGGCCAAGATCACGCGAGGGCCAGTTCTGCTGCAGAGGGAGGCCACTAATGTCTAAGTGTTTCTTTGTCATTATGCTGCTTAAGGTTAGAGAATACGCTGGCCCCTGGGAGCACACAGAACACTCCATGGTCTTTCAACCAAACAACTTTGCTCCCTCCCTGTCTGTAGGATCACAGCCATTCGCCCTCCACCCTCCAAGTTTTAGAATTTCCCCATGCAGTCCTCAGCCTCCATCACTCCAGTGAGCGTATTCCCAGGAGCCCAGAGAGGAGCCCCCATTGGACTCCCCAACTTGGTTTCTTTGCCTCCCCCAAAAGGCACGCACATGCTAACATGGTAGGGAAACGGAGCAGCCTTTTAAAATGATTGATGTGGCTGCCAGTGACTCATCGGTGAGGACTTTTCCAAGCCAGCAGGCCAGGCTCTTCCTGGTGGCCCTGCCTCTGTGGATTCACGGAAACCAAATTACTGTGGGTTGCAGAGAATTAGCAGGTCATTTTAAAAGCAGACATGCCTTCACCCAGACTGTGGTTTTGTGTGCTTGGGTTCTCAGTCTGTGAGCACTGGGGACGATCATTTTGGCTACTGGAAAAAACCATAGCTTATTTTTAATTTCTGGTTGTCAAAGCCACCACACGTGTGGTCTGTGGATGACCCTTGTCTGCAGAGTAATGAAGGAGGAACAAAAGGTGCTTTGGGGCTCAGGGAATCCTCACCCAGAAGTTACCACAAGGCCTGTGCTATTGGCCGTGCCCCCTTGTCTGTGTTTCTCAGAAACATACCCTGCCAGTGGCGTCTCATTTCCCTCCCCTGGAGTTTCACCTGAATCCCACCATTGGGAGCATTCATTGTACAGTAACTCTGCACTCCATAAAATCTGTCCAAAGTTCATTTTGAGTGAAGCCGCGCTAACCTCGCCAGAACGTAAAGAATGCATCTACTGTATGAAACAGCTTTGCTGATACTGTCAAGTTTTCTCTACTGTGTTTGATTTTTACCCTGATAAATAAATAAATAAAATCCTGGTGTGTTTAAAATTAGTGCCGATTCTTATCGCTTGTCAAGGTTGCTGTCAGAAAATTGAGGGATTTCATTCTGCCTTGGGGAATATTTCCATAATTTTGTCTCGGCTTTTTCTTAAAGCCAAAGTATCAAAATCTGTGGAATCAAGCCAGGCGGTGATGGCGCATGCCTTTAATCCCAGCACTTGGGAGGCAGAGGCAGATGGATCTCTGTGGGTTCAAGGCCAGGCTGGTCTACAGAGTGAGTTCCAGGACAGGCACCAAAGCTATGGAGAAACCCTGTCTCAAAAAAACCAAACCAAAAAAAAAAAATCCGTGGAATTGCCACAGGAGTCAGGTACATTCTCTCCCCAGATGCACTGCTGAGTCTACCTATGGCGCCCTGCTGGTCCCTGAGGCCACAGCAGAGTTCTGAGTGCACACATCCTATCCTTGGGGATTCCAGCAGATAGGAATCTGGACACAGCAGGATCAGAACTCTCAGAAGAGCCTCCTTCCTCCACATCACTTGCCCATGCCATCCTCCCTTCCCGCAGCAGGTCTGGAGAGATAGGCAGGTAAATAAGCCTTGGCTTTGTCCAACTGTGGTCTCTGAAACAGTAAGGCACCCGAGCTGGAAAGTCACATACAGCCTGTAGATTCTTGGGGGCTCAAGCCTAAGGTGAAGTGGGGCATGGGGGCTCCTAAAAGAGCGACATGCCCTTGTCTTGCTTACCTGGTATTGACTTCCAGACAGTTGGAGGGGTCTGACTTCTGTCACCCTCACGTAAACTCACTCAAAGGCATGTCGAACTTGGACCCATGGATCACACATGGCCAGGGACAGCCATGAATGTGGCCCAACACACAAATCATAACCTTGAACAGTGAGATTTTGTTTAATTCGCTGTGCAGTTCTTGGCTGTGAATTATGTCATAATGTCAAAAGGCTGGACACACATGTCTCCCTTGCCTGTCTTGATGAGGCTTCTGCAGTTTGGATCTAACAAGCTCAGTCCTTGTGCAGGTTGGTGGCGGGGTGCCCCCTTCCCCAGCAACTCAGTTGCAGCAGTATCAGCAGTATCGCCCTCCCTTTTGCTTTGAGGACTTGGCAGGCCAGTCTGCCCTTATATTTTAGCATAAATCACTCAAAAGCAGCCTTCCCCCAGTTAACCCTTAGGCATGTATGTGGCCTTCCCCAAACTCCCTCCCTCTCAAGTAAGATCTGAGGGGAAAAAGGGAGACAGGGAGGCCTTGAACCCTTTGCAAGGAGGTGGGTGGGGGGCATTTCCCTCCAGCCTAAGGACACTTTACATTCCTAGCTCCAGTGATCAGCTTGCTTAAGAGGAGTGGTGGCCCTGCCAGAGAGGCCACCTCACACCTGCAGCCTCCCCACACCCCAGCACTCCACACCCAGGCCACCTGCAAGGCTGGAAGACCCAAACCTCCACCTGCAGGCAACTGCCACCTGAGGGTAGCAAGGCAAAGGACCAAGTTGCCTCCCCTCTGAATCCATCCTTAAGATCCTGGGGCATTAGATACCAGAGTTCCAGACTACCAGGAATGGCCTGAGGGAGATAGTGAAGTGGGACATCCTACCCAGGCCATAAATTCTGCCCCTGGAGCATTCCCTGGCAGACGGTTGTTTGCATAAAAGCCAAAAGCCACTGCACCTGGGCTGGGGAGGCCCTCTAGGGAGGTAGTCCTTGGCTTGGGGGAAAGGAGGAAGGAAGGTGTCATGGAAAGTCCCTGAAGGACACGGGTGTTGAGTTTGCTGCGGTTTTGTTTTTAACTCTGTCTTGACCTGTGAAGTGTGCAGCTGCCTCCCTGTCCCCAAATAACAGAGAGCCCCCCCCACATATATAAGCACATACATAAGGAAAAAGATCGGCAGTGGAAAGAATGGAGGTTAGAGAGTGATGTAACCCGCTGCCCCCACCACCCCCTACCCAGGAGCGAGGGGGCAGGAAG
>LOEQ01000771.1:250798-261788 GCA_001685075.1 Bramus lutescens | reverse complement strand
AAAACCTTGGAGTTCTGGAGGCTACAGTTAATAGAAACCATGAGTCTCCTGAGGGACCAAACTCCAATCCTCTGAAAGCGCAGCCAGTGCCCTTAACCACACAACCACCTCTCCGTCCCCTAATGTGTTATTTAGTGATTAGAAAAGAAATACAAAAATGACATCTCAGCTGGGTGGTGGCGGTGTACATTTTTAATCCCGGCACTTGAGAGGCAGAAGACAGTGGGATCTCTGAGTTCAAGGCCAGTCTCGTCTACAGAGAGAGTTCCAGGACAGCTAGAGCTGTTATACAGAGAAATCCTGTCTCAAAAAATACAAAAAAAAAATGTAAAAATATTTACATCTCAATATGAATGAAGGTGGGTTTATCTTCCTTTCAGAACAAGAGCTCCAGGGGGCTCCTATCATGAAAGCCCTCCTTTCTACAGAAAAAAACCTCCCTCCACTCACGAGTGGGTGCAGTTGATGGGGCACAGCTGGCATATGCCCTCCTCATCCGGGTACTTCCAGATGGGCATGTAGGAGAGGTCTGGTTTCACGCCACTGGGGCAGCGAGCCACACAGAAGGGTGAGTCCTTGTAGTGGGCGCAGGCCTTACACTCATCAGCCTCCTGGATAGAGAGGAAGAGTCACGTGGGGGGAGGGAGAGGACCGCCATCCCTACAGCAGAAGGACCAAGCCCTGCGTCCCTGACCAACTAGCAACACTGCCTCCCTGCCACTGCAGTAAACATCCCTGTTCATTACAAGGAAATGGAGGCACCCAGAGAGGTGTGACAAGTGACAGCTATTATGTACAAAGTTTTCTCCGTGCTTGGGCGCTGTGCCAAATCCTATTTAATTTCATTCTCACCACACCCCAACCAGGCAGGAACTATTACAACATTCTCCCTATAGAAGTGAAAACTGAGGTTGGAAACAGGGCCTGGATTTGGTCCTTAGCACAGCCATATCCAAGGACACAGTCCCTTCTTGGGACTGTCTGAAGCATCACCAGCATGAAGGAGTAGCCCAGGGTCCACAGCCCAATGTGGGTAGCCCCCCGCCCTGCTGTCCAGGTCTAGGCTGAGCCTTCTCTGGGAATATTTTACCCTGTAGCAACCTGCCAGTCCCTCCCCCGAGCACCTTACCGATCCAGTGCAGGTCTCTGTGTTGTTTTGAGGCTGACACTCGGGGTGACATGGCAGACAATGCTTGCCACTCACATACTCCCTAGGGAGCCTGCAAGAGAGGTGGGTGTAGTAAGAGGTCTGGGAGGAGCTCTGTGTACCCCTCAAGCCACCCACTCCTCTGCAGCTCATACCCCTTCTGAACTCGGCACTCCTCCACACACTCCTGGCCCCGAAGGACCTGGCTGCAGTTGACACACTGGGTGGGCCCTGGTCCCCAGCAGTGCCCATTGGCACACAGTGGGTGGCAGGCTAAGCCCTCGAGACCTGTAGTGAGGAGAAAAGCAGCAGAGGTGTTCAGAGAGGCTCAGGTCTAAGCCAACAGGCTGTATTGTAAGCAAGGCTGAAGGGATAGGGATGGATGCTAGGACACAGAAAGGAAGAATCCTGTCGTTCAAGAAACAGGGAAGGGATGGGTGTTTGGGCAGCATGGAAGGACACAGCTGGAAGCCATTACACAAGGCCAAGACATCACAGGCAAGTGAAGAAGAGGGCTCTAGCAGGCATAATGGCTCATGCCTTTAATCCCAGCACTCAGAAGGTAGAGGCAGGTGGATCTCTGTGAGCTTGAGGCCAGCCTGGCCTACATAGTGAGTTCCAGGACAGCCAGGGCTACATAGTGAGATCCTATCTCAAAACAACAACAAAAAGGACTCTAAAAACAGGAGGCTTGCACAGGCCAGAGGCTACTGATATTCCTGTGCACTGGCCCACAGTGCTGGGCTTCCTGTCTTACCACATTCTTCCTCTGGCCGGTTCCCAGTGTGGAGCAGGGCCTGGTGGGGGTTCCGGAAGAGCTGGTCCCAGGGTACAGTGTGTATGAAGCAGAGACGGCTGTTGCGGTGAATGAGCGCCAGTCCACTGCCCAGCTCCCGCAGTGAGCGCAGCCCCAGCCAGCGGATTCCCAGGCCTTGCAGTGCCAATGAGTAGGCACCACTGTGGAAGGGAGGCTTCCAGTTGCAAGAAGGTACCTACTCTAGGCCCATTTTCTGCCACCAAAAGGGCCACTGTCACCCTCCTCCTGCCTCAGAACGCTCTGCAGACTTATGTCAAAGTCCGGTGGTGTCACTGGGGAGCAGGGTACTCATGCCTCCTCAGGCCCCTCCGCTCACACTTACTCATGGAGAATTCGTCCTCGGATGACTCGAAGGTTCTGGAAGACACTGAGGTCATGGAGGCTGTCTGGCCATGCTGAAATGTATAGGTAACCTGCAGGCAGAGTAGAGGGCTGGGTACTGAGAAAGGTCCAGAACTCCCGCCGCCCCCCACCCCGGAGCAGAATACAGAAAGACAGCCCACCTGTGATCTCCTCCAGGGTTTCAAACACTTGGAGCTGCTCTGGCTTCAGGGGGGCAATGCCGGAGGCGGGATTCCTGGAAGGATCAGGAGGATGGAGGTCAGGAGCCCCAGTTGGCCTTGAGACACCACTCTCCACCCTCACCGTCACCTTCACTTAAAGCCTGTTCCCATCCTGAGACTCAAAGCCTAGGATCCAAATCTGGCAGCGCAACATCTGTGTCCTTTGATCTAGAAGTCTCCCTTGCAGAAGTATGGCCAACAAAGACACGGGCTTTAGCTGCTAGAGGCATCAACAAGCTGAGCGGTTTGTATGAAAGGCATCTGAAAATGGCCCAAGCAGCCATGAGTAAACAGGGTTCATAAAACCCTGATCTCTGCAGGCTCTGAAACACAGACAGAGAGCACTCAGGGTCTGTCAAGCCCTGTTCTAAGAGCGTCCCTAACATTAACTCTTTCAGACTTTAGAACCACCTCGTGCAGAGCTATGACGGTCCTCATCCTGCACATGAGGGCTGAGACACAGAAAGGAGAAGGCAATGAAGCTAATGAGTAGGCCTCTGCCGTACAAGTGTGAGGACCTGAGTTCAATACCCAGAACCCACATAAAAAAGCCCTTGTGTGACGGCGAGCTTTCAACCCAACCCCAACATGGAAGTGGTAATTCCTGGGGTGCCCTGGCCAGTAGGCCTAGCCTGTTCTGGTGAGCTCCAGGCCAGTGAGGGGCCCTATTTTAAAAAAACAAGGTGGATGGCTCCTAAGGAGCCACACCTGCAGCTGCTCTTCAGACACACACACACACACACACACAGGAGGGCGGGTAAGTTTCAAACCCAAGTCTGGACTCTGCTGCCTCCCGTTCTATAACAATTATAAAAATGAGGCAGTCTGGGTGCTGAAGATATGGCTCAGCACTAGCCACTCTTCCAGAGGACCTGGGTTCAATTCCCAGCACCCACATGGCAGCTCACAACTGTCTGTAACTCTAGTTCCAAGGCTTCTGACCCCTCACACAGACACACATGCAGGCAAAATACCAATGCACATAAAATAAAAGTAACTTAAAAATAAAAAAAATAGGCAGGTTCAATAAAACTGTCGTGAACAACTCCCCAAAGCAAGGGTACATGGCAGCTTCAATAAGCCAACCTCGCCCGCCAACACTGTCTCTCTGTGTCCACCAATCTCCAGAAGCCCTACAGGAACACACTGAACTTTAACACTCTCCTCTCTGGGATGGGAGCACTGGACTTCATCTGGATGGTTTGATCACCACGTATGTCCATGTCTATGGATAACAAGTTGTTTGTAAAAGTAACCTTCGCGGGCTGGAGAGGTGGCTCAGAGGTTAAGAGCACTGGCTGCTCTTCCTGAGGTTCTGAGCTCAATTCCCAGCACCCACATGGTGGCTCAGAGTCATATGTAATGAGATCTGGTGCCTTCCTCTGGCATGCAGGTGTACATGCAAGCAGAACACTGTATACATAATAAATAAATCTTAAAAAAAAAAAGTAACCTTCAACACTACGTCCCCGGCTCCCTCTGGTCTCCCACTTAGAGATTCCTCAGAGATGCTGCTATACCTGGGTCTTCAAGACCCCGCATCTTCCCTTACGCCACCTCAGGCCACTGTGTACCCTTACCCATCAAAGCTCTCTGGCAAAAATGCCAGGCTCCCAAAGATCTTCTTGCAGCCCACGAACTCCTGGATATTGGCACTGGTGATGGCTCTTGCCCCTCGCAGGTGCTCCATGCCCAGACCATAGCACACTGAAGGAAAGGGTGGTGCAAAAGGGGCCATCTCAGCACCACATGGCATACCAGAGACCTGTCCGCTATCCCCTCCTGAAGTGACAAGTCTCTTCCCTATGCTGGCAAGAGACACTCAGGAGACAGATTTGGAGAGAGGCAAGGTAGGCAGGGCAGTGGGAGAAAAGCATTGGGCCCCTCCCCCCAGGGGGGGTCTAAGCAATAGTGGAGTGGGCCAGGCTGGGATGGCAGTCAGGGGCTGCAGCTGGTACCTCGGGCACAGGGCTTGCTGCATTTTTCACACCGCTGTGTTCCATCCTCGGCCGTCACCTCTTGGTTATTCAGGGGACAGACCAGAGTGCAGGATCCCACTTCCGTAGAAAGGTAGTTGTCTGCACAGATTGGGAATGCAACTCCATGTCGCCCAGTCCCCCAGCCCATCATGAGCAAGTGCCCAGGTCTAAGAGGAGTACTACCAGCCAATCCCTGAAGGCCCTCTCTGTGCCTGACTCAAGACCACCAAATCTGCATTTTACACAAAAGGAAATCAAAGCCTGGAGTTATGCAAATCACCCCCATCTTTAGGCCACTAAGTAACAACGGAGCCAGGAAATCTTTATTTTTTTTTTTTAAGCCATGGTTACATATAACCCAAACTGGCTTCAAACTCACTATGTAGCTGAGGATGACCCCTGACCCCACCACCTCTATCTCCCAAGTGTTAGGATGACAGGTTTGGGCTACCATGTCCACCTAGGAACCAGGACTTGAACCCAACAACCTGGCTCCCCACCTTGTCCTCTCACCCTGACCACAGGGAAATGCAGCCAGCACCGAAAGGCCCACTCTGCCTCCCACGAGAGGAAAGAAAGAGGGTACCCAGGACCAAGCACAGTCCCTAAGTATCCATCAGTGCAGGGTAACTATCACACAAAGCCCTACTCTATACAGACTGTAGAACAAGACATACATTTAAAAGAGTATCTAGTACAGGCTGGGCATTGTTCTAAAAGAGTCACAAATATTAACTCATTCGGACATTACATAATTATTAGGATGGAACTATTACTGCCCCTATTATACAGGCGAGGAAACTGAGGCACAGTAAGGGGAAAGTGGTTAAGACTATTAAATGATAGGGGACAAATCCTGCACTCTAGCTCCCAAGGCTGGGCTCTTTTGCTGCCACCTGCTATGTGGCTGTTAAATAGAAGGAGGCAAAAACCCAGGAGTGGTGGCACATACTTGTAATCCCAGCACTCGGCAGGGGCAAGGCAGGAGGATCAGAAGTTCAGTGTCATTGGCTATGTGGTGAACTCAAGGTAAGGCCAGCCTGAGCTACACAGGATCCTGATTTAAAAGGAGGCAGGGTTAGGAGCCAGGTGTGGTGGTGCGCACCTTTAATCCCAGCACTTGGGAGGCAGAGAAGGGATGCTCGCTATGAGTTCAAGGCCAGGTCTACACAGCAAGTTCTAGGACAGCCAGGACTACAAAGATAGACCCTGACTAGAACAAAACAAAACAAAAAGAGAAAAAGCAAGGAAGGGCTAGAGAGATGGCTCAGCAGCTCAGAGCACTGGCTGCTCTTACAGAGGACCCAGGTTCAGCTCTTAGCACCTCACAACCACCAGGTCCAGAGGATTTGACTCCTTCCTCAGACTTCCACATGCACATGGTACATGGACACACATGCAGGCAAAACACTCATGCACATAAAACAAAAATAAATATAATAATTTTTAAGGAAAACAATGAGGCGGCTGGACTGGAGAGTCATGACTAGCCCTCCAACGGGCACCGACACTCACAACATGCTCCCATTTATACCAGCCATCTTCCCTAGCCAAGGCATTAAAATGATGTTCTTCTACCCAGCACTCACAGGGACAGGTGGTCACACAGCTGGCACCAAAGGTGTAGCGACCCTCAGGGTTGGGCATGGACTCGAAGGTGTCTGTGTTGTAGGTGACGAGGGCTGGGCAGTGCAGTTCACAGATGCCACTATGGTTGAAGTGGAGGCAGGCCTGGCAGACAGGCCACTGGTGGTCACTGGGATGTTGCAACATGGTGCACCAATGCAGTAGGGCAGTGCCAGGAAAGATGCCCACCCCTTGCATCCTGGAGGATTGGCCCAAGGGGCACATACCAGGCAGTCAGAATGCTTGGGGCCCGTGCAGCCTGCAGCACACTGCTCATGGCAGCAGTCAGTGGGCAGCCGGCCCTTGCATCGGGCACAGCCACTGGTGCAGATGGTGCCAGTCACTGTTGATGATAGGACAGGATGGGTGCTGGGTGGGGCCTGGGCAGCAGACCCTCAGCAGCATAGCATTGCCTTCTAGGAGACAGCTTATCCCGAATAAGTCACCCCACCACTCCCAGCTGTCCACCTGCCCCAGCCCCACCTCCAGATGCCAAGTCTCCCTCAGACTCACAGATCTGACAGTCCTCAGGGCTCTCACCCCAGCAGTGATTGTCATTACAGGCTGGGGCACAGGGTGGGCCTAAGGAAGGAATAGAAGGGACACAGTAAGGGAGGGAGGCAGTGANGAGGAGGCAGTGAGGGGGAGGGGGAGGCAGTGAGAGGGGAGGCAGCTAGGGACAGATTGGTAGGAGGAATATGTCAGCAGAGCCCAAGGGCAGACGCATAGTAAAGAGGGGGGGACCCAAAAGGGCAAGAGGCCTCAGCAGGTGGAGATCCTGCCTACAGCAGGGAGTCAGCAATAAGGACAGGAAAGGGGCCTTGGCAGGATGGTGGCTGAGATGGGGCTGTAGGTTAGGAGTCTGGGTCAGGCGGGCTGTCTCAGCAGCAGGGCTTACAGGTCCGGGAGCGGTTGGTGTCTATATCTACAGGAGCCAGCTGGTTATTCTTGCGGAAGACATCCTTCCACAAAACGGTGTCCTGGTAGCAGAGCTGAGGGTTCCCTCGGATCAAAACTCCTCCCTTCAGGATCTCTGTGGGGAAGGTGAAGTTGTCAGCTCCCTCCCGCCCTCCCTGGGGCCTCCTGCCTTCCCCAGTGAGCAGCCACACACAGGAACAACCCAGGATGAGGAAGAGGGGATCGGGTCAGCAGAGTGGGTATGTTCACGTGGATGGGGGTCCCCGGCTGCCTTTTGCCTCACCCTGTGCACACTGTGTGTAGGTAAACAGAGAGGCTCCAAGGCAGGGGGATAGCTCAGTGGCAGAGCAAGCACTCAGCATGCACCAGAACAACAAAAAAAGTCCCTAAAGTCTGAAACCCCACTTTACCACCGACTGGCTGTGTAACCTTGAACAAGTCATTGCTCCTCTGCATGCCTCGAATTCTTATCTGTAGAGTGAGAAGAACGCTGGAGAAGGCGGGTGGTGGCATGCCTGCGATCCCAGCACTAGGGAGCTGAGGCAGGAGGACTGCTTGGGGCTATGTAGTGAGATCACGTCTCAAAACAACAAGACCAGAAAAACAAAATAAACATAACAGAAACAAACACACTAGGTGGGTTAGTAGCAGGACTTGCAGGATTGCAGCAGAGCTGAACCAGGAGTCAGCATGCAAAACACCTGGTGCCCTGGGTGGGACAGGGTCAGGTCAGGGCTGCCACGTGCAGTTCCACAGATGGACTGTCCATTGCACACTTTGACATGGCCAAGATGAAGGGATAAAACAACAACAACAACAACAACAACAAAAAATAACAGCCTGCTCTCTTAATAATTAAATCATGGATCTGCTGCAACTTCCTGAAAAGGAAGGGATCAAACCTGGGGCCTTGCACATGCTAACCAAGCACTCTGCCACTGAGCCACCGCACGGCCTTCTTTTTCTAATCTTCATAGGGGTGCAAAGAGAGGGAGGCTCAGCTGGCCTGCACACAGCCAGGGGGTATCATACATAAGCCCCACCGAGCCCCTCCTGAGCCAGAATGGCCCTAGTCAGCAAACAAGGCCCAGGAGGAGAAGCTTGCAATGGCGGCAAAGGCACCTGTGAGACTTCGAAGCTGCAGCTCCCACAACCCTTCTGGGGCTCTGCTTGGGGCGGTGGTGACATTGTCCAGAGGGTCTCGGTTGTCTAGCACAGCCAGAGCATACTTGTCCTCAAAGAGCTGGGTCCCTCTCACAATGCGCAGTCTCTGCAGTGGGACGTGCGTCACCTGGTTATGAGCGATGAGCATGTATCCTTGAACTTCCTGGATGTCCTGGCGGGAAAGGCAGAGGATGGGGAAGGTAAGCGTGTCTGGGCTTGAGAAGTGCCTGCACCTCACAAGGCCTGAGGGTAACCCAGGGTCGGGGCTATGTCCTGCAAGGCCCCCTGGCCACTGAGCAGTCTTGCCCCCTCAGGCCCTAGGATGATGGAGCCATAGGCTACTCCCCACCTGGTTTCACCAGATCCTAGGCCTGAGGGATCAGGGCCGATAAGAGTACAGGAGCACTCTGGCAGCTGGAGCCAGGGTCCCACCCTCTGCATATCTCTAGTTTCATCTTTGACAGGTAGGGCCCATGTAAGATGGCATCTGGTCTGTGATTTAACAGGCCATGTCTGTCCCTTGCAGTTGTCTCCAGGGCCTGTGGATACGATCTAAAAGGCTGGACTCCTGCATATAACCTTCCCTCAGACATTTCTCTTGCATTCTTCACAATGGTGGGCCAGGATGTCTGCTAGTCTAATACATAGAGAAACTGAGGCCTGAGGCCTGGAGAGGTTAAAGGTCTAGACCACATTCACAGAACTGGACCTGGAACTCACTCACATCCCTACATGAACAATGATGGGGAGAGCTGAAGCAGCCACTGCAGAGGGAGTCAACTGGGTTTACACAGGTATCAAAGGCATTCCTATTTGAGGAACCACAAGAGAGGAAACAGAGAAAAAGGATACCCCCCCTCCTCACACACCTCGAATCAGGGGGCTCAGCAGGACCCGGTCTCACCTGCAGGAATGAGAGGCTGGCATTGGCAGGCAAGTAGGTAAGTTCCAGGTTACCCTGGACCACCTGGCAGCCCTGGTAGAGGTGGCGGAGCATGTTCAGGTGGGTCTCAGGACTGGCAGGGAGCCGCAGCTTCATGTCCGTGCCGGTGCACACTGCTGGAGGGGAGGATGTGGGTCAGGACACAGCTCATGACCTTCTCCAATTTAGTTGCCTCCTCCACACTCACTCCCTGGAGTCATGTCATCTCAGACAGGGAGAAAGCATGGCTGACGGCCTTTCCGCCCATGCCCCTGCGTCCACAAGGTCTACAGCAGAAGAATACTCTCGTGTTTGGGAAGAAATTGGCAAACTGGGGAAAGGCGCCCTTTTTAGCTGGGCCACCTTGTGCATTCAGTGGGGCCCCAATGTGTCAGCCCTTTAGGGCTTACCACCCATACAGGGTTTAAGCAGGCAAAGAAAGCCTCCCTTTGTCCCAGAACTGAGGGTGAAAATCCCCGAAGAGAGGCAATGATGAATCAGACCCCTCTGGTTACCCCCATCGGCCTCCCAGGAAAATAAGCTCAGGGCATCCTCCTTCTGCCATTCCAACACACCCACATGTCAACTCCCTGCTCAGGACAACTGCCTCCACAGGACTACCCAAAACATGGGCCAGGAAGATTGGCTGGAGTCAATTCTGGGACATAAGGGGAGTCAGGGGCCTGGCCATCATTGCAGGGCTCCCTAGAACACACCCACACGGAGAAGAAAAGCCTAGAACACCAGCTAGGGGCCTCGGCTGCAGATCCTGACCAGGGAGAGGCACAGTCTGCAGGTTTCTACACCGGCTCCTGCACCCTCACCACTTCCTGGGGCAAGAATCCAGAAGCAGCTGGCAGAAGCTATGCCACGAAACTCCTGCCACAAGGGCACTACGTCAGCTCTGTGTACCTGCCCGATGCCAACTATCAACTCGGGGTCCCAAGATGCACTGCCATCCCCTTGCCTACCTGACCCTCAGGCTGGTTTCCTAGAGACCAGATATTCCCACTAAAATCCCCAAATAGGAGAAGCTGCCCCCCTCAGCTAGGGGGCTCCAGGTAGCAGCTGGCACTGAGCCTACCAGCAGAAAAGAGATTAAAGTGCCCAGTTGAACTTGTTTTTCTGCTCGGGTGAGAAGATGAATCACCAGGAGCATCTTGCCTAGGAGGTTGAGGAGAAGGCGGGTGGAGGTGTTGCCTTCACATACACAGGCCCACGGGTGCCTGAGCTGCTGAGAATCCCTATGGGTTACCACTCTGCCTTCCAGCGACTGTGTACAGATTCAAGAGACAGTACAATGACCAACTTTGGGGTCAGACTTCAGGAGCCCTGCTGTACCAGCTACATGGAACCTAAAGCCAAATCCTAGTTATCCTCCCGCCTCCGGATCTGGGGAGGGCTCGGGGGCAAGTTCCTGGGCTCCCAGGCTGCCTTCAATGGTCTCAAACTGAAGGCCTTCTAGTAACATTGACAGAGGCCTCTTCTCGCCCCTCTAGGCAGACAGGGAAGGGAGCAAGGAGGGCGGAGGGGAAGGAACAGAAATAGAAATCAAAGGCTCATCTCCTGGGTAGAGGGGAGACAACCAGGCCTGCCCACCCCATACCACACCCACTAACACCCTATCCTCTCTCTTCTCGCTCACCCCCCCATCAAGTCTCCCAAAAGAAACAGGAGCAAGGGGTGGCAGCCAGGCCCAAAATAACGCCCTGCTGCCAGGACCTCCCCCAGCATCGCAGCTTCAGCTGCTTCCACGCACAGCTGTCTCTAGGCCCAGATCCCAGGTCCAGCCTAGCTGGGGACAGGATGGCAGAGCTGGAGTAGGGGCCCAGCCCCTGTGGCAGTTTACCCCCT
>LOEQ01000771.1:201532-216724 GCA_001685075.1 Bramus lutescens | reverse complement strand
GCTGCTCCCTGGTCAGGGGTCAGCTTCTAAAGAAAGGAAGATGCTCTGGTGGGGTCTGGGATCCTCAGAGTGGCACCTCCAGGTATGTGGCATTCTGTAAATACCATCTCAGCCCAGGCACATGCCCAGCCTCGTGCTACTTTGGCAGGGTTCTCTGCCCTGCCTGCTCCCCCTTGCTCAGGAAGGACAGCAGCTTGTCTGTAAACAGAACAGAAGCAGGAACTGATGCTCTCCTCACTCTGTCCCATGGCTGCCGTCTCCCCTTCCTGGGCTCAAGGGCACGTGTACCTTAGTGAGGCCCCTTCACTAGAAGGATCAGGTAACCATATCCTCGGGCTACACAAAACCTGGTTCCTAACCAGCAACATACCAGCAGGGGAGGGGGCACGATTGCCACACCTGAGACCCCTGGGTAGGAATCTGTGTGCGTTCATTCCCCAGGGTCAGCAGTTAGAGAAATCGTCTCCTAAGGGTCACGGGTCAGGGTGTAGGAGGTGCCACCAGCGGCCTATGTGGGGAAGAACGGGGTGAGGTAGAAACGGGTGTGGTGGGGGGGTG
The DNA here is from genome assembly GCA_001685075.1 of Bramus lutescens. NCBI lineage: Eukaryota > Metazoa > Chordata > Mammalia > Rodentia > Cricetidae > Bramus > Bramus lutescens. Next base: position 216,166 of record LOEQ01000771.1, on the reverse strand, counting down.
TCTATTCAGCAGTCAGGAGACCCAGCACCAGCCTCTAGCTGGATGTTTTATGTAACCAGGGGACAGTCCCTACCTCCTTCCAAGTCTCACTTTCCATGTTTTCCTGGCCACAGCGGAGTGACCTGTAGAACTCTGGGACCTGGCAGCTCCATGGTTTTACCTGGGGACTAGCTACTAGCTCTCTCACATGAAGCAGAGGACAAAGGTGTCATGAGAACACCCAAGAACCCAGGGAGCAATTCATGGTACAAGCTGGTGTACAAAAAGGTGGGCTAGGGGGTGAGGGGTAGGAGAGAGGAATGAGGGCATTGCTGAGTGAGTAAGCAAAGGCCACCAGAAGCGACAGAGGCGGAGGACTCCTGGGGAAAGCAGAGAGAGCACCCCTGCTGCCATCGGGTGCAGAACCACACATGACTGATGGCTGAGGCCTCTGCCAACGCCACAAACCATTTACCTCACAGCCCTAAGGCACTGGTCCCTTCCCTTGGACAAAGTGGGAAATGGAGGCTCAGGGAAGGTTCGCCCTGGTTTGCCTTGTACCCAGCCAGGACCAAGAAAAATCCACCTGGCTCCAAGCTAATACTCCTTTAGAAGCCCATAAAGGGTGGGGGGAGGGAGAGGGAGCTGGGCCTGGAACCCAGACTCCAAGCTGCCCCTGGCTTGAGAGCAGTGGAGACACGGGGACAAGCTGAGCCTTGTAGACCCAGGGTCTGTGTCTGGAGTGCCACAGTTATCTCAGGAACCCTGAAGCCAGGTGCTACCTTCAGGTCTGCTGTGGCTCTATGGGCATCTCCCCAACCTCCAGCACTGATCTGGGACCCTCTCTGGAGAAGCTTTGAGGGAAGGGAACCTAGAAACTGCTCAGCCTGGGTGCTGGTGAGGGAGGGGCTGGGTGGTGTTTCTCTCAAGGGCTTCCAGGCTCAGCTCTGCAGTGAGGCCCAGGTTCCATAGCAGGCAAAGCTTTTTAAAAATAATTTATTTTTGTGGGAAAAAAGTCTATCTGTGTAGTCCTAGCTATCCTGGAATTTGCTGTATAGACCAAACTGGTCTCAAATTCAGGGGATTACTTGCCTTTGCCTTTGTAAGTGCTGGGATTAAAGGCATGCACCACCACAACCGATATTTTTATTTTTTTATTTCATGTTTTTAAATGGCTCAAATTATTACAAAGGTCCCCAAGGAGGCCTTGGGAGAAGGGAAGGCCATGGAGAGGCAGAGATGCAGGACCATCCCCTATTGTCCCATCTGCCCTGACATCCCGCAGTGTGTACGCAAAAGGGTCACAGACCCTTTCGCTAACAGTACAAACCATCCTAGCAGTTGGAATGGAGAGAGTCTTCACCTTCGCATCAGCAACGGACAAGCCCAGGTCCCTGTGACCAAGCTGAGATCCCTAAGGAAGCATGGTGGGAGTCTCCTCCTCCAGAAGGCAGGGACTTTGTGTCAAGATCAGGAGGACTGTTCTGGTTCCTCCAGCCTGGGGCACCCCAGAGTCCATGTTCCCAGGCAGTACCGATCAGTGGGAGGGTACAGCCCAGGGAATGAGGTGCTACCCGCTGCTCAGTACAGTCCTTCGTGAACAGCAGGAAGCCCAGAGTCTCTCTTTCCAACTCTGGAGGCTATGGCAACAGTACCCTGGCCTGCAGGGTAGCGAGGGAGCACGGTCAAGCTCGGGCCCCCAGCTCTCCAATACGCTGCCGCAGGTGAAAGGCGAATTCAAACATGGTGGCTGCAAGGCTCTGGTGGATAAGGTACCGAGGCAGGCGACCCTACAGGGCAGGAAGAAAGCTAGCCTTCAACAGGGTCTCCCATCAGCAGCTCGCACTAGCAGGGGCATCCTGGGCCAGAGGGCCGATGTATCTCTGAAATTTGCCTGGGCCCCCTGTCTTCTTACTCACAGAGGGAGGAACATGCTGTGGCCACACAAACACACCCAGGTTGGGGTGGGCTGGCAGCCTGCCATCCTTGCTGGGGACCCAGGGATCAGGAATAAGAAAGGGTGTCACATGTCACATGTGTCCCACAACTCAGGGCTAGAAGGCCACCTGGACCTTGCCAGCAACCCAGTAAAGGAGAATAAAAGTGGGAGGTCCCTGAGTAGGGCAGAGGGGTTAACGTCACATAGCAACCAAGACTCCATTCCACAGGGCCTACCCCCTGCCATGACCTCACCTTGAGATCCGTGTTAAGAATCCAGATGAAGGTGCAGACTCGGGGGTTGCTGGCTGACTTGAGCACAATGAAGCCTCCAGGACCATTCTCTCCCCTGAGGAGGGAAGTACGACGGGGCAGTTGCTGAACACAGCAGGTTCCCCAAGCCACCCTCACCCCAGTCTCGGTCCAGCTGGACTGTGGCGGAAAGGGGGACACGGATGACAATCCGGGAACCACCTCCCTGCCTCAGTGCGGCTCAGAGCCAGTGCCGGGGCAGCAGGACCTGCCCTCCACCCACACCCATCCCACAGTGGCAGGGAGCCCACCACCTTCCCAGTCCTTATCCACTTTGTACAGACTCATGAAGTAAGCCTAACTGTGACAGTGGCCTAGGGTGGCACTTTGCACCACCCACCTCTGGGTGGCATGGCCTCCAGAAGAGGGAGCCTTCCCAGGAGGCAGTTGGCCCGCAGGCTGCTGTTCACCTCCCATGGCCTTTCTGCAGAGCACACTTAAGCTACTGCCACAGATAAGGAGGTGACAGAGAGGACACAAGCCTGCCCATCTCCTAGCAAGGCCACCGCAGCACAACAGAGCCCTAATCTGAAGTTTGTGAAGACAGCTCTGCTGGAGCCACCTCTTGGTGGCACCCCAAGAGTCTGATCAGCTGTGGGGGGGGTGTGGGGTAGCCCTCCCCGCTCTGGCAGCACATGGACAGTCAGTGAGGACACTTAGTCAAGGCAGAAAGGTATAACCCAGAACCCAGCGCCCCCTCCCAGCTCCTCGGCCCATTCCTGGGACTATCTCAGCCAGGTGCCCACCACACATACAATCCCCTCCGCCTTGGTGATGGCGGCATGGTTCCAGGCAGCAAGATTAGCAGGATTATGGCTGGGATGGGCAAGGCTGATAGGCCAGGAACAGAACAGGGCTTTGGCCTCAGACATGGCGGGGAAGGGTTGTTCCAGCTGCACACACTGTACCCTGAGTGGGTCACAGTTCGAGGGAGGCCAGACTCACCTGACATATTTGTGCGTGGGGGGCTTGGAGCAGTGTGTGGTAGCAATGCCAGAAGACAGGTATCGGTCTCTACGCCGCTCAATGCGCCGGACATTCACAAAGTCCCTGGGGGGGTGGGAGGTAGAGGCAGGTTAGAACAGAGGTCCCAAGTGTGGGAGGCTTGGCTAAGAGAGGACCTGGGTGCTCACCTGGGAGACACGACGCCACCTGCAGCCCCTGACGACACATCGTAGGAGATGAGGGTGCTGTCCTCCACCCGCTGCAGGATCTAAGAGCCAACCAGGGAGATCTGAGGTACAGGGGAAGCCCCGACATTGCCCCGGCACCTCAGCATCTCTAAACCAGCCTCTCCGTCAGGGACGTTACGTTATGAGCCGCTGTCACCTACGGGCCCAGGGCTGGGTATAAGGTAAGCATACTGAGCCTTCTTGCCTCGTAGCCTTCTCCAAAGGAACCATAGCAGCGCCCACTATATACAGAGAAGCTAGGTCCCCTGGAGGAAAATGGTTAGATGTGACTGTGCCTTGATCCATGTCGTAAGAGGTGGCAAACAGGACCCGGGTGGCTCACCTGGCAGGCGGTCACTGTCTTATTCCACAGCACCATCCTCTCGGGCTGCAGGATCACTTCCTGGTACACCAGCTCAGCAGGACAGGGCAGGAAGGTCTGCAGGAGGGAGTCAGGGCTGGGTGGTGCCACAGAAGCGACCCCCTCTAGCGGGGAGATTTGGCGGTAGGACCGCAGAGCAGGTGTCTCTGGAACTCCTCTCCCTACTCACCTTCAAGATGAAGGTCTTGCCATGGAAGGGAACCTCAATGGTGTACACAGTGTCCCCATACTCCTGTGGCAAGGACAGAGGGTGACAGGGAGGAGGGTGGAGGGCACTGCTGGGGACGGGAATTTGTGGCATGGGAACAGGTGACAGGTCAGGTAGGTTTCCAACAGCCTAAGGTGAAAACCCCAGGACTCTGGGGACATCTGGGCAGCCTTCAGAACATGGTGGCGGCTCTAGTGAGCAGGACCACGTGCAGAGGTCAGCTCTGCACTCATGTTGAAAGACAGCTCAGCTGTGACTGCAACCGTGACAAACCAGAACCACAGCTCCAGGCTGCCAAGGGCTGCCAGGGGAACTGGCCAGCAAAGACCTGGGCATGCTTCCCTGTTTCCCCAGCTCGCTGCAATCTTTTTAGATAATGCTCTTTTGATCATGAAACAAAACACCACACACGGGACGCAGGTTGGCTTCCCCTCAAAGCCTGAATCCCAGGAAACCAAACATCAGGGAGACGAGGCCTGGGCAGTGGAAGATAGGGAGATGGAGTCCAGCACAGCGTGGCCTCCGACTGAATGGCTGGACCCCAGGCTGCAGCTAGCTCCAACTCTAGCTCCAACTCCGTATCCACCGCCTCCCTGGGGTGGGTTTCAGTTTACTCAACCATCAGGTTCACTTCTCAGGGCTCAGAAAAAAGAGTGAAGACTCCTGCCACACGCAGGGGGTCAGGTGGGCAGGGGCTCCTTACATTGCTCCTCTCGAACTTCCAGTTCTCCTCCTGGGCCAGGATCTGATCCACCACTGCCGTGGCTTCCCTCCCCTGGCGGATGTACTCCCGCTCCTGAAACGGACGGACAAAGGGAACGGAACAGAGAGGGGTCAGCGGGGGGTCTGTGCCCTCCCGGCTCAAGTCTGTTCTTTCTCCACACATTTCACAACCCTTCCTTCCAGAAACCAGTCCAGCTGGATGTGAGGTTCAGGCTGGTGCCCCTGACCCTACATGCTTTCTGTGGCCTGCAGGACTGGCTGTTGTTCCTGTGTCCTTGGGCACNGGACAGGCCAACAGGCCTGACCAGCCAGTGGTTGGGCAGATACTCCAATAGACAGGCACTAACTGGCACTCAGAGGCCTTTCCTCTGCAGGGAAATCTGTCCATCCTGACAGAGCACAGCACCGACCCGTTCCCAGGCAGGGGTGGAAGTGGGCAGCGAGATACCTGGGCAGAGAAACTTTTCTTCCCAGGGACTTCCTCATCGGATTCGTTGTCAGACCCTGCGGGGAAACAAGAGCAGATGATAAAGGCAGGGGGTGGGGAGCGAGAGGAGGAGGTGGAGGGGGGGTTCAGAGATGAGTGCAAGTGTGTGGGAGATAAAAGTGTGGGAGAGGGTTGCTGGCTTTCCCCAGGGAGCCAGAGAGAAGGAACAGAAAGAACAGACCCAGCCTACCTGGCTCCCCACCCAGCAGCTCTCACCTGCAAAGGATTCTGGGGGAGAGTAGAACTGGCCCTCAGACAGAGCACTGGAGAACAGCAGAGGTCCACGGGCAACAGCAGCCTGGGCAGCAAGATACCCTGCAGAAGGAGACACGGGCAGCCATTATCTCAGACAAGGGTCTCCAGCTTCAGACTCATCCTCGCGCTTAGAGAGGCTGATGAGGTGGCGAAGGGGGCTCAGACCAACTAAGGCACGCTACTCCCTCCCTCAGAGCCGAGAAGACCTTCTCAAACCCAGTCCGGCCAGGCCTAATCCCCCAGCACTTACATCTCTCCTCTTCAGCCTCCTGGGGTAGGACTTTGAAATCAAGGAACCAGGTCTCCAACCAGGCCAGGACAAAAGAGACAATGGGAAGTAGGTAGCCGAATGCCCCTTTGCTGAGCAGCTGAGACAGGAAGAGAACACTGAATTCCATGGCAGGAGGCTGGCTACCCCAAACCTAGAGCCCCCTTCTGAGGCCACCAGCTTAGAACAGCCAGACTAGTATATGCCCTATGTTTGGTAGCAGCTATTTAGGGACTGGCTATGGCATATGTCTCTAAGATGAATTATATGTGTGGCAGGAAGAACTGATTCTGGCTAGGTGTGTCTCAGGTAGTAGAATGCTTGCCTAAAGTGTACAGGCCTCTGGGTTCCATCCCCAGAACTTCAGAAATCAGCGAGGTGGCACATGCTTGTAATCCCAGGCTAGGGCAGTAGAGGCTGGAGGATAAGTTCAAGGTTACCACCATGTGAAATCCTGCTTTAATTAAAAAAAAGGGGGGGCATGGGTGGTGGTGCACTGGGGAGGCAGAGGCAGGAGGAGTTTTGAGTTGGAGGCCAGTCTGGTCTGCATAGTGAGTTCTAGGCCAGCTAAGGACTACATAACAAGTCCCTGTCTCAAAAACAAACAATTATACAAGACGGGTAGTGGTGGCGTGCGCCTTTAATCCCAGTACTCAAGAAGCAGAAGCAAGAGCACCTCTGTGAGTTCGAGGCCAGTCTGGTATACAGAGCAAGTCCCAGGACAGGCTCCAAAGCTACAGAGAGCAACCCTGTCTCGAAAACCAAACAAACAAGGTTGTGTGCGTGCGTGCGTGTGTGCGTGTAGAGAAAGAATTACTGAACTTTGGGGTGGCAGCAGCGTACGTCGGGGAAGCCAATAAGGACGACTCCTTGCAAATAACGAGGAAGAAGATTCCCTTCTCTCCACCACAGCAGAAACAGACACCCCAACCCTGCAGAAGAGAAGCCCACCCTCTGGGTAGATGCCCATCAGACCAGCTAGCGCCTGAGCCAGCCTGAGCCACTGACCTCGGAGAGGATGACCTTGACGATGAGGAACGCACTGGACACCAGGGTGGTGACCTGCTGGGCAGATGGGGGGGGGCTGGAGAGTGAGTCCTTTCCAGGCAGCCCTCATACCAGACCCTACCAGGGAAGGCCTCAGAGTTGCCACAGCGGGTATCTTACCGCAATCACCCACCAGTGCCGGAGCCGCAGCACAGCATAGCCCAGGAGCAGCCCAGAGAAGCGGAAGAAAGCCAGAACCTGGTGGAGAGGGGAGGCGTCATAACATCAGGAGCCCGCTGGCTTCCACAGCTCTGCTGCAGTGCACCCCCACCTGGGCACTCTCACCTCAGGTGAGGACAGTGGCATGTAAACTTCCGACTCAGAAGTCCTCTCTATGCCCCGACCTTGGGTTCTCAGAAGGTGGGGTCCTACTTAGGAGCTTTGTGAGGTCTGAGGACCACCAGAAGATAGAGCTACCCCTTCCCTACTGGCTGTGTGTGGCATGCAGAAGGAGAACCCAGCCAAACTGCACCATCTTAGAACCTGGGGTCACTCACAAAGATGTCAAAGAAAGAGCTCTGGAAGCTGTAGTGGACAATCTCCTGCTCCAGGTTTTTCCGGATGCCAATGTTGGTCTAGGGAGGAAGACAGAGGGGTTCTGAGGTCCTGCCCCACCTCAAAGGATGGTGAGAAGCCCATGCCAAGGGGATCTAGAGGAAAGTTAGAATTGATAAGCCACCATCCAGGTGGGTGAGGCAACAAGAGAGTTGAGCAACCAGCCCAAGACCTCAAGCATCGGCTTGGCCCAAGGATCCAGGCAGCCCACACAGGCCAAACTGAGTTCAAGTGTACTGCTATAAAGGTATAGGCCTGGAGGCCGGTGGGCTGTGCAGGGGAGGTGGTAGATCCACGCAAAGCGAGCAGATAGGTCCTGGAGATGCCTCTTCTGCAATTTCATTTCCTTCCTAGCACCGTGGTTCTCCATCTTGCTAGCTACCATCCACGAGGGGGGCTGGGCTGGGTAGTGGTGTTAGACAGAGCCCCAGGTGGCAAATCAATCAATTAGGTTTGTGTTTAATAGGTGAGATCCATCACAATGCTACTGTTGGGCCTTGAGAAGCCAGCAAAGTCAGCCCCTCGGCTTGCTCCTGTCCCTGCCCAGCCCACCATGGATTTTCACCCAGAGCCTTAACACCTTGGCTCAGACGCCAATGTCCAGGTATCTGGGAGACTAGGGACTCTGGACAGATTCCAAGAGCCAGACTGCATCCCAACTCTTCAGAAGGGATAGAGATGCAGCCCCTGAGAAGGAAGGATTTTGGTAACGGAGCCCCAGAGGACCCTAAACGATCAGCTAGACTGGAGGTCCCCTACTCTGGCAGGTCATCTACACTTTGGAGTGTTTTCCTGGGGGAGTTTGCTTGATTCAGGGTCTTGTTTAGTCCAGGCTGGCTTCCAGCTCACCACGTAGATAAGAATGACTTTAAAATCCTCATCTTCCTGCCTCTGTTTCCCAAGTGCTACGATTACAGGTGTGTGTTACATCCAGTTTGGGGACACCTGTTAAAAGGTCAGGCCACTGAGCCTGGATCTTAGGGTGAGCCAACATTAGGGACCTGGGTTACGCACACATCCTGTCTCAAAAAGACACTTTTTCTCCCTCTTTGTCTGCCCAGCGAAATGTCGCACTGACTCTACTAAGAGTTCAATCCGGTATCCTGAACCTTTTCGTTACATCTGAAAGCAGTGTGTTTGCGGGATAGGCTCTATCACGTCGCAGGAATTCTCAAGGCTGCCTTGATGACTGCTGAGCAATCACAGCTGTCAGCGGAAGAATTTCAAAAGCAAAATTATCAACATTCTCCCAGCTCTTCTAGGGTTATAAAATATGCATTGAATTAGGGGTGCGGGTGAGCTGTAGGGCTGCTTGGATGCTAGCTGGGACCTTCAAAAGAAGCCGCCTAGGACCCCAGAAACAGACCTGTATCAGTAAGATAGCCCAGTGCCCTCTTCAGTGGTTCCTGCATCACCCCAAGGGTACCAGTTCATCTGACCCACCCTCAGGGTCTTCCAGCTCAGTGTGATCAGAGGCAAATGTACTTCTTGCCATCTTGCTGCTAACTAACCCCTTTCCCCAACTCTCCACTCATACCAAGAAAGGCAAGCTTGAGACCTGGAAAAAGGATGTTTGCCAACTATAACTCTGACCATGAACCCACACTAACACGGGGCCCTGGGGACTGAGACCACACATTAACAGAGAAGAAACTGAGCAGGACCAGGCCTGAAACACCCTGTTTCAGGGCCTCTGACTTTGTGTATGCTGAGGTTCGGTCAGAAGCATTATTGGAGTGTGGACACTGCACTCTGAGACAGTTCCATCTCCAGGCCAACAGACAGATCCCCCAAAACCAGGGCCACTAACCAGGAAATGGAGTTTTCACCCCATTGTATTCTCTGCTTTTAGCACAGCACCTGGGGCACCACAGGGCCTCCGAGCACGTTCGATTAATAGTTGGATGAACTTGAGCCAGGAGAGCAAAGGAAGGCAGAAAGTAAAAATATCCTCGGCTCAGCTTGAGGCATTTCTCCGCCTGTTCACAGAGTCCCCACTAGGGGGCAGTATGGTGCAGAAGCGAAGCACACAGCTCTGTAGCTAGAGATCTATTCACATTCTTGCTGGGGAGCCTAGGACAACCCCTCTGATCCCCTCACCCCCCAGGTACTGTTCCCTCTCTTTACGTGGAAAATAATTACAGCTATTCTTATTTTCCGTTCTCCACTTAACTCAGATCAACTCCATGAGTGAGGCCCAACGACCCTCCCATGCTGCAAGTAGGTGGACTAGGAACCAGGGGACCGCCTCCCCTACGTGACCCCCACTCACATTTAGCTCGATGATCCATAGAAGGGAGATGAAGAGCAGGTCGAAGGTGACAAAGAGACAAAAGGTGCGCCGGACGTCGGAGATGGCTCTGCGCCTCTCCGGGGGTGGTGGAATGAGGCTCTGGCTGTGGGACAGGGAACTGCCCAGGGAGGCCAGGGCTGGCAGACTGCGCTCCAAGTCACAGGCCAGCTCGCTAGGCAGCTTGCTCATCCTGGTGGGCCCCCACGTTGAAGTGGGGACAATGGGGCCTCAGCGGCAGGGCTAGGGGAAGAAGTAAGCGGCTGTCAGGGCCCTGGTGGTCCCAGGAATACCACCTCCCAGGTACCCTATTTATTCTACAACACAGCTGGGCTCCCCCTCCTACACCAAGGCCCAAAGCTCTGCTCAATCCTCTCATGAATCAGGCTTTAGAGGCGGCAAGACTTGAGCATCCCCCTTGCTCAGTCCTGCTCCCTGGAGGTTCTGGGATGCCCTAGCAGGGCACTTACTCTGGATCTTGGGGCTATAGTCTGTTCCTGTACACGCTGAAGTTCAGCCCCAAGTCCTGTCAACAGCCTTTGGCCTGCCCCCACCCCCACCCCCAGGAGAAGAGGGCCCCAGGCTCTGTTCTTTGTTCTCACAGGACAAAGCCACATTCCCTCCCTGCAGCCGGCTGGCCCCTCCACCCCTAATCCACGGCAACTGGGAGGGATTCTGGAGCCCTGTCTCAGTGGGTCTTGGTCCCTTCTCAGTGGTTCAAACACCCATGCCAGGCCCAACTACTTCTAGCTCTTCACCCTCGACAATCCTTCCTCACAAGGCAGCTGGGGAAGTGTTCAGAAGCAGAAACCTGCCTCCCTCCACCTCCCACCCTCCCTCAGCTCCCCAAATCCTGGCAGAAGGGTGAGGTAGGGTGGGTACTGTGCCCAGCTCTGCGAACTAGGCAACACCTTGATCCCTGACTTATCACAGCCACTTGGGCCTTTGGTCGCGTCCCTCCATGTGGTAGCCAGGTCTGTCTCCAGCCCTTGGATCTGGCCTTCCTGTTGTCTGGAATGTTCTCCCCCAGCCCTAAGGCTCTGCCCACACAGTGGCCCTTCCCAGCCTCCACTCACAGGAAGGCACCGCCCACCATTTCCCTTTTCTTCAGTGAGCTCACTGCTATCTGAAACCTCATCTTCACGTGTTAGCCTTTCTCCCACTGGACGGTGACATCCAAGGGCAGGGACAGGGCTTCGTTTGACTTGGTCACTGCTCTCTCATGAGCTGGCACCACGTGTGGCAGACAACTGGTCCTTCCCAACTGACTATTGGATACATGAACACTGCAGAAGTCTCCTAGCCCTCAGATCCATGATGCACAGCAAATCTAATCCAGGGTTGTTGCCCAGAGTCCACATGGTCATGGCCACCTTTGTGCCCAAGCAGGACAGAACGGATCTTCATATAGGTGAGACAGTCAAGGCTCTGGGACAAGTGGATGTATCTAGGCCTGAGCCTCCTATGCAACCGCAGAAACTCTAATGAACTCAAAGACAAAGTGAGTCTCAGGCCTCTGGTGCCACAGAGACCCCATGCCGAGGTTCCCTGCCACACTGATCTGAGCTACAAGAGGCACTGTTCCCTGGGTGGGGGCAGAGAGCAGCTAACTCCAGCATGAATCCATGCAGCAGCTGGGGGGGGGAGCTAGTGGAGGGGGAGTCCTGGATATCCGTCTACATTCACAAAGGTGGATAGAGCCACCACCCTCCATTCCGATCTGCTGGTGTTGTTGCTTTTAAACTTCTTTACCCTCTGCCACTTTCCGGGTCCTTAACCTACCAAGTCCTAAAGGGGACCCAGTTTGTGGCCAACAGAGGGTTTGTCCCTCTGCCTCTGAGGAAACCCCACAAACAGAGGCAGACAGACTGTTCTCAGCAGAGACCCCAAAGTCACCTGAAGAAACCTAGGACGCCCCAGTAATGTGGTCACCTAGAGAGTGCTGGGAGTTCAGCTTAGCTCCAGAAGAAGCCATCAGTAGAGGGGATGTGACAGGCCAGGGCTAATGGGACTCCCCAGCATCCATCATGGGCTCGATGCCAGACTGTAGACTCACCACATCCCTTCCCTGTGACATAGCTCCAGGGCTAGTGACATTTCCTTGTGTGCTCTCCCACTCCCCCTTCCTCTCTGGCTTCATCTCCTCCTGTCTTTCACAAAGTAACCTTCTACCTGCAAATGCGCCATGCTGACAGGACACTCTGCAGTCCAGAGCAGCTTAGAACCCACTTTTGTTTTTTCCAGACAGGGTTTCTCTGTGTAGCCCTGGCTGGCCTGGAACTCGCTCTGTAGACCAGGCTGGCCTCGAACTCAGAGATCCACCTGTCTCTGCCTCCCGAGTGCTGAGATTAAAGAGGTGCGCCATCACAGCCCAGCTGTTTCTTTGAAGGACAGGGTCTCGTGTAGCCCAGGTCTATGAAGCCAAGGACAGCCTTGAGCATCTGATTCTTCTGCTGCCACCTCCTGAGTGCTAGGAATAAGGTATGCGCCACTACGCTGGTTTATGCTGGAGAGTGAACCCGGGTGTTAGTGCATGGTGCACAGACACCTTGCCAGCTGAGCTACACTCTCAGCTCAGCTTACATAAAAGAGAAATGTGGGCTGTGCAGAGTGATGCGGGCCTATAAGCCAACTGAAAAAAAGAAGACAGATTCAAGACTGGCCTGGGATACAGAGTGAGATTCAAACTCCCCCTCACCTGCCACACAAAAACCCAAACCCAAAGCAAACTCTCCATCCATAGGAATTTGGGGTGGTGACATAGCCAGAAATAGAACCCCTGACTAGCACGTGCAAGAAACCCAGAGTTCAACCCCTAGCATAACAAAGAAGGAAAGAAAAAAAAACAATAAAATTTAAAACATAGAAGTAACCACGCCCTGCCCAGCTTCTGGAATCCAGAAGTCTAAATTCAGAGTTGCCTGGTTCAGCTCCCCTACTTCTGGCAGTGTGGCACGAGGCAATCTGGTCCTCCCTGGCTTGAGGGCTCTACTCCACAGTCCCGCACAGCGCTCTCCTGTGTCTCACTAGTCACACAGAACCACTTCCTGGATTAGGGGCCACTTGCTCCATCCAGGGTGACTGCATCTCATCTGTGATGGCCCCATTTCCAGATAAGGTTACATCATGAAGTACAGGGGTGTAGGACACATGCCTTTCCAGAGACACAATACAATCTATAACTATACCCTATTTTTAAAATTATTATTCCAGGCCGGGGTGGTGGTGGGCATGGTGGTGCATACCTTTAATCCTAGCACTCAGGAGGCAGAGGCAGGCGGATCGCTGCATTTGAGGCCAGCCTGGTCTACAGAGCGAGTTCCAGGATAAGCTCCACACAGAGAAAAAACCCTGTCTCAAAAAGCAAAAACAAACAAAATTATTATTCCAATGTGTATGGGTGTTTTGCCTGCATGTATGTCTGGTGACCATGAAGGTCAGAAGAGGATGTGAAATCCCCTAGAACTAGGTTCTGAGCAGCCACATGGGTTCTGGGTATTGAACCCTGGTCCTCTATATCTATCTATCTATCTATCTATCTATCTATCTATCTATCTATCTATCTCTACTTACCTACCTATTTATCTGTTATTTATTTGTTTTTGAGATAGTATCTCACTGTGTAGCTTTAGCTGTCCTGGAATTCATTATGTTGATCAAGCTGGCCTTGAACTCACAGAGACCCTTTAAAGGCATGCACCTTTATGGACAGCATGAACCCAGGTCCTCTAAAAAGGAAACAATGTTTTTAACCTCTGAGCCATCTCTCCAGCCCTGCTATTTCTTTTGGATGTGCATGCATGGGGGGGAGGGGCACATGTGCCACAGCATGCATGTAGAGGTCAGAGGGTATCTAGTGGAAGTCGGTTCTCTCCTTCTACCATACCAAGTGAGGGCCCTAGGAATTGAACTCACGTCATCAGGCTTGGCAGCAAGCACCTTTTCGTTTTTGTTTTGTTTCTTGGTTTTTAGAGACAAGATTTCTCTGTGTAGCTTTGGTGCTAGCTTTTTGTTTCATTTTATTTTGTTTTTCGAGACAAGGTTTCTTTGTGTAGCTTTGGTGCTAGCTTTTTGCTTTGCTTTGGTTTTCGAGACAAGGTTTCTCTGTGTAGCTTTAGAGCCTGTCCTGGCACTAGCTCTGTAGACCAGGCTGGCTTAGAATGCAAAGAGATCTGCCTGTCTCTGCCTCCCTAGTCCTGGGATTAAAGGCGTGCGCCACCACCGCCTGGGCCTTATTTTGTTTTGAGATGGGGTTCATGCATCCAAGGTTTGCCTCAAACTCTGCATGTAGCCAGGGATGCCTTTGAATTTCTGACCTTCTTGCCTTCACCTGCAAGATTAGCCAACACTCTAGCAGCTGAGCAGACTTCATTTGCACTTCATTTGCTTATAAATCTGACTGTTACTTTTTTTTTTAAGACCAGCTCTCCCTACCCAGGCTAGGCTGACCTCAAACTCAAAATCCACTCTTGCCTCCTGAGAGCTGGAATTCACAGTCAAACCACCACACGAGCCTTAGTACTCTATTTATACCCCTTTCCCACCCTGTACTGGGGATCGAACAAGGCCGTATGTATGCCTGGCAAGCGCTGTGCCGCTGAACTGTATTCCCAGCCCTCGCAACTGCAGCTGACAGATGAAATACATCTTACCGAATCCATGGCCTATGGACAAACATTTATATTTGTAATGAGCAGAAACACTACATTGTGTTATGTGGTATGTGTACATTTTCACGCTGCCGGGAGTCTATCTTCCAGATAAGAATTCCCTAGAAGTAGTATTGCTGGGTCATCCTGCATACGTGGTTTTGTTAGGCACTGCCAAATTCCCTTGGCAGTTGGCATTCCCAGCGTAATGTATGAGAATGCCTGTTTGCCCACAGCCCACGGGAAATACTGTCACCCATGTCTGTCTGGGCCTTCATCTCCATTTCTCCCACATTCGGGAGCCTCTCTCTGCACCCCAGCATCCCTGTGCCTCTCCCGTCCTAGCATCTTTCACTCTCCACCCCCCCC
>LOEQ01000771.1:182140-197928 GCA_001685075.1 Bramus lutescens | reverse complement strand
ACACACACACACACACACACACACACCTACCAGGAGAGGTAAGGATAACCCCCTGGGAAGAAGGAGGTGGAGTTCCCAAACCTGCCCACTGCTAGGACCTTATAGAAGGGCCCAGCTGACCCACTCCAGGGGTCTCTCCACTGAGCTGAGACCTAATACATGTGAGCCCCCATCAAGATCAGCCTTCACCTGGGGAGCCAGGGCCTCCTCACCACATTCGACAAAATCAGGCTCATCCGCCAGTTTCCATGTCAGCCGGCCTGAGGTGTCTCTCACAGATCCATCTCCTTTCTTCCACCTTGAACTTGACCAGAGTCTACTCCTAATCCTAGGTCAGATAGACATCTCCCAAAGGCCCAATCCTCAGTGGCTTCCAGCTCAAGTAGAATAAAGGCCAAAGCTCCCACTCCACCTCACAGCACACACACCCTTGGTCTCTTCCACTCTGAACTCTCCACATCAGCCATATTGGTTCCTCGCTGTTCCTGGACACATCAATCTTCTTCCAACTCTAGGTTGGGGAATCTTGCAGAGCTGTCCCCTTACTCCATTCTGGTTTCTATGGAAACCTCACTGTAGAAAGAACTTTCCTCAGCCCCAAATTTAAGCTCCCTCCTCTTTTTTTTTCCTCTTGGTCACAGCACTGGCTGTTCTAACACTGTTGCTTTCTATGTTTTCTGCCATCTTCTCACAGCAGAAGTTAAACTCCACGACAACACTGGGGAGTTCCTCATCGGGCCCACTGCCGCATGCCCAAGGAAGCACACCAGGAAACGCGTGGATGACTCCTTCCTCACAGGCTTCTCTCCCTGACATGGGCTGGGATGTGCAGGGTCACTCATGCCCGGCCCTCAAAGCAATCTTCCTGAAATTGAATCCTGCCTGTCTGGCATCCTGCCCTGCTCAGAGCCCAGGCTCCTCCAAACCAACAAGGGAACTCATTTCCCAGGCACCAGTCGGCAGGGTGGCTGCCCTATGGCAATGCAGAAAAGACCCTGAGTGAGTTAAATCTCTTGGATAAGGAGCATTAAGAGGGAGGAGGGACCCTCACACTTTTCTCTAGAAGTGGGGTTTAATATCCGATCCCATTCAACTGATGGCTACTCCCAAACAGAGCACAGCAGGCTCTCCACTTCCTCATTCCAGAACAACCTCCTCCACTACCAGAGAACTCCTGCCCTTCAGAGTGCAAATGTCACCGTCTAGGCAAAGATTTCCTCTACCATCTAGGTTCCTCCGACCTCAGGACTCCAGGTCAGCACCACGCCATCTCATAGCTAGACCTGAGCTTTGGCTGTCCAGGTCACAGTGGCAAGTCACAGGCTGTCTATTAAGTAAGCTACTCTATGGAACTGCAGAGAGGGAGCAGATCTGGGGTCAGCACTGGACCTAAATCAAAAGCCCAAGATTATTTCTTGTTGGGCTGTGCGTCCTTGACCAAGTCACTGAGTCTCATCCACAGGTCCCTTCTCTGTAAAATGGAGATCAAATAGCACCTACTTTTTTTTCCCTTCTCGACGGGGTTTCTCTGTGTAGCCCTGGCTGTCCTGGAACTCTCTCTGTAGACCAGTGTGGCCTGGAACTCACACAGATCTACCTGTCTCTGCCTCCTGAGTGCTGGGATTACAGATGTGTGCTACCACCGCCTGGCTCAGAGAGTATCTACTTAGTAGGACTTGAAAGGAATGAGAAATTCTACCTACATGGTGTCCCTGCCATGCAACGCAAGGCCCTGAGCCAGGCATATACAGCAGGGCACTGTACCCAAACTAAAAGTCCACCTGGCTACTGGACAGGAAGACTCTGTCTCAGGAAGCTTATCAGGAAGTTTATCCAGGATGGTTCTTCTGTCTGGTGAGTCCTGCCCTCAGCCTAGGAACAACTGACCCATTGCTCCCTAACCATACACCCACAGAGGGCTAGGGACATTCCCTGGCCCTGGGGAAGTAGAAGTTTAAGGAGACCAGGGCATACAGCAGCAGAGAGATGCGTGGCTGCAAACCCAAAGTGATTCCATTTCCCCTTTCCTCCGGCGTAAATAGGAAGAAGAGTCAGGCCAGCATGGGGAGAGCCACTCCTTCCTAGCCGTGGTTTCTGACCATGCAGTAACTAGAAAGCAGAGCCACATGTCAGGTTTGCCCAACACCCCCACCCTATCCTGCCCCGCCAGAATGCCCCTAGTTCAGTGACTCCGTGGCTTCTGACCTGCTAGGGTTGGTGGCTCAGACTCCATTCCATTCTTTAGTGATACTGGGTAAAAATTGAAGAAGTCGAGTTCCCAGAGTCAGTCTGGAAAGGGCCAGTGTCTCACAGGGAGCTGTCAGCTCTCTCAAAAATAGGCCCAACTGCACAGGCTCCTCCCAGGCCCAGCTAAAGCCTACATTTGCCTCACTCCAGCCAGGAAACTTTCAGAGGGGCACCCAACTGACAAAAGGGAATGCTCTCTGCTGTCCTCTGTCCCACTGATGTGCCAGCTGCTCTAGTGGATGCCACTGAGACAGAAGCAGAGCCTGGGTCAAGGCTATGCATTTGAAATGAAGGTAAAAGGCTTTAAATCTCTACCAAGTGACCTTGAACCAACCTCCCCCAAAGGCTCAGCTTCCTTCTGTAGATTGGAGGCAACAAGCATTCTCATCCAAGGGGATAAGCGGGCGCCAGCAAGCTGCAGGAGCTTGGGTTGTTCCTATGCAGCAGTCCTCCAGTGAGCCTGGGTGCGTGAGGCCTCAGCTGACCTCAGGACTGCAGCGTGTTAGATGCTGGCTCAATCTATCAGGGTCACCAGGTCTAATGAGGAAGCCTGACAGAGAAATCCATGCTGGCCTGAAGGGATGAGCATTTTCAGGAATGATTAAACAAGGGGCCACGCCTCCCAGAGAAGGAAGCCTTTGCCCTGGACAGCAATGAGAAGAGATCACAGGGAGGAGGAACTACCTGAAGCCTGGAAGAATCCGCCTCAGGGGGAAAGGGGGATGCACATCCCTGAAGGCAGAGGAGCAACAGAAGAATAAATGCTCACTGGTGTGATTCTTAGCACCCACACCCATCCATTAACTCAATACTTTCTTCTGACCTCCAAAGGCACGTGACATCACACGGTGTGCAAATAAAACACTCACTTACATAAAAAAAATTTTTTTTCTTGAGACAGGGTTTCTCTATATAGCTTTGTAGCCTGTCCTGGCACTCTCTCTGTAGACCAGGTTGGCCTTGATCCTCCTGCCTCTGCCTCCAGAGATTAAAGGTGTGTGCCACCAAGGCCTAGGAAATTTCAAAATCTTTTAAAAGGGGGAAAAAAAGCTGGGCATGGCTGTATGCGCCTTTCATTCCAGCACTCGGGAGGCAGTGAGTTCAAGGCCTGCATGGTCTACAGAGCATGTTCCAGGACAGCTAAAGCTACACAGAGAAACATTTTTCAAAAGAAACCAAACCAAAAAATTCTTAAAAAAAAAAAAGGCAGCAACAAAGGCCTAGACATTGGTCTAAGGCAGGGGGGCCTGGCTCAAACACATCCAAAATGACTCAAAACACCAACATTTTGGACATCCCCATGGTATCATCCCTTTCTACTCCTAAGTCTAGGGGATATTTCCTCATAGCAATCATGGAAAGGAGTCATTCCACAGAGAAGGACCCAGCTCTCCTTTCTCTGAGTTCACCATGGTCTCTACGCCTGGGTTCTTTTCACCCCTGAATCTTTACTCTGTAAGTACAGCTCCTGTTCCCAGTACTTTCCAGTGCAAGATTTCATTTAGGAACCAGGGACAGAATGAGAAGTAAGCCACATCAATCATTAAAAGTCATAACCAGTGAACTAGCGTGTTCTTCTGTAAGTCATGTTAACTAACGTGTGCCTATTGGGCACTCAGAGGCCTGGGAGTTTTTTTGTTTGCTTGCTTTTTTTTTTCGAGACAGGGTCTTTCTGGATAGCTCTGTCTGTCCCAGAACTCTGTAGACCAGGCTGGCCTGGAACTCACAGAGATGTACCTACCTCTGCCTCCCAATTGCTGGGATTAAAGGCATGCACCACCACTGGCCTGATGACCTGATAATTTTATCTTTTATGCATGAGATATTTCATTTATCCTCACAACTCTACAAGGTATACACATTACTATCTCCATTTTTCCAGATAAGGAAGTGAGGTACTGATTTGATCATCCAGGTCTCAAGACACTATCAGAACCCAAGGGGTCTGGTGCAGAGGTCTGTATCCTCAGCTATGCATCCAACCTTTGGGGTGGAGAGAGGTGGATATGGAGATTGTGCCCTCTCAGGAGGACACTAGAGACAAGTTAAATGGAAGCCCAACTGACCAGAAAGCAAAGAGGAGCTGATGTGTACAAAGACGTGGAAACAAGAACCCTGTGAGCAAGGCACATCCTTCAGGACCCTATTGAGATTTACAGTGAAGAACACCATAGTGCACTCCCCTAAATCATGCTAGGGGTTCAGCCTTTCCCCACAGGCAATGGGAAGCAAGCAAAGAACCATAAGGAAGGAAATGACACCATCAGACTTGTGATCTCAAAGTCTGCAACAGCTGGAGTCTGGAGACTGGGCTGCAAGCAGTTAGGACCTCAAGCTGCTGGGACTGGTGAGAAGCTGGCAAAGGGTGGTAACAGAGAAGGATCAGGAGTTAGCTCTCCTGACACCTCTGGGCACACTGAGGGTCAAGGGTGCAAGGCAACTCTGGAGTTTCTCTTTGTGATGAGACAAAAGAGGAATGAAATTACAGATAAAAGATCAGCTCGGAGCCGGGTGGTGGTGATGCACGCCTTTAATCCCAGCACTCGGGAGGCAGAGGCAGGCTGTGAGTTCGAGGCCAGCCTGGTCTACAAGAGCTAGTTCCAGGACAGGCTCCAAAAGCTACAGAGAAACCCTGTCTCAAAAACAAACAAACAAACAAAAGATCAGCTCGGTTTTGAAACATGCAAACTTCATCTGAAGTGAAGGAGGCAGAGGCAGCTTGACAATTTAAGAGACCCTGAAAAGGGATGTGTGTCGTCAATCTGGATATAGTCAGTAGACCTGAAGCTGCAAGAGTGGATGAGGCCATCCAAGATCAGTGCACAGAGAGGAGGGCTGGGCCAGAGAGAATGTGAAGCGGTACTTCTAACCTCTTGTCAGTGAGGCAGGAATAAAAAAATCAGGAAATATAAGAGAGTCAAAGGGTGGGAGCATGTCAGGAATGAGAACCAATGGTAATAGGCACTTCTGAGGAATAAAGAAAAGTTTAAAAGACCTTTATGATATCATTAGGAAGTTATTCGTGGATGTTTCCAACCGAAGTTGGAGAAAACAGTGGAGGGCAGAGATGCAGACTATTGGAAAGTATGTTTTTCTCCTTCTGATTCTGACCCCTTCCCACATCCAACCGTTGCCCCACAAATACTCTGATACCGACCCCTCGCCTCTCCTCTCGCTATCAAGAAGAATGCTTAGGAAAGCGACCACAGACGCTTCCCAGGCATTCTGGGGTGGTAAAGACCAAAACACCCGCTCCCCAGCCCGGTGCNATAGCAGCAGCCGGCAGAGAGGAAGGGGGCGGAACCCGGAGCGCGAGGGGCGTGGGAAGGGTCGGACCGAACCAAAAACGGACACCGGGCAGGGAAGCGGATTCCGTCGGGTAGGGACAGCTCTCGAACCATCACCCGGTTCCAGCGACCGCTGCAGGACCCACCTGCTTCATGTCACCACGGCCCCAACTCTTCCTGCCTCAGCTGCAGTCCTGCTCCACGGCCCAAGGAACTCCTCAGAGCGGAAGAAGATCTCCCAGCGGCGGAAATTGCGCCGCTGAGCCCGCCCCCCAAAGCTACCCGGGATCCATGTGGATCTGCAGCTCCGCCCCAGTCCCGCCCCTCTCCACCCGGAGCCTCCTGGACAGAGCCGGAAGCAAAATTAGGCTGTAAGAGTGCAAGAAAGGCAAAGAGCTCCAGGGTGTCGTGGTTATTGGACCATACAGGCCTGGCATTGTGGAGTAAAGGGGAAGGCACGAGGGACGATCTGTGAGCACAGATCCCTTGGGAGAAATACATTTTTGGTTTTTTGAGACAGAATCTCAGATTGGCCTCAAACTCAAAGCCTTCCAAGTGGATTCCAGACACGACACCACATCCATCACACACTTTTAAAGGACTTCTGTTTTCCCTCGGTTTTTAGCCATCTCCCTCAGGAGCTAGTATGTCTCTCGTGCTTAACGCCTGTGCATTTAACAGGCATTAAGCATGAGAGACTGGACACCAGGGTCAAGATCCTGACCCTTGAATAACTACCATTTTCCCTGTCAGGACATGCCATTACTTTCCGGTCTCTCCTCCCTCCCCTGAAAGAGGAGTCTCAGGACAATTATTTACAAAGATTTATTACAGCATAGGAGGAGTTCAAGCCTGGAGTCAGGGAAGAAGGGGAGAGGGCCAAGCAGGTGGAGGACAAGGAAAACCAAGCTCCCCCCTCTGTATGGCCTCTCTAAGGACATATACTAAGTGGTATTCCTGGCACCAAAGCACAAACGAAACGCAATGAGCAGCCTCTGCCAGTCCGACTTGCAGGCACCCAGCAGAAACAGGAGAGTAGGGGACGACATCCAAAATGTTGAGGCTATGGAAAGAATGCCTGAGACCTGGACCCTGGTAGAAGTCTGTGAGAGGGGTGGAGACTCTAAGCCCACTCCCATAGGAAGAGAGGACAGGGATGGAGGAGGAGATTTCAGGGCACTTGCAGGTTCTTGGTACCTCCTTTCCCCAGATCTTAGGGTCCTGCCCTGTGGGTCTCCTGTGCCCAGGGGAGTGGATCTGGAGAGGAGAATTGTGAAGGATGAATAATTTGTTTCTGGCCTTCTGAGTTTTCCAGTGCGGGCTCTCTTACCTCCCCCCTCCCATCGGGTAAATAGAAGAATGACTGGCAGGGAGAGGCATCGGGGACTCTGGGCTTCAGCCAAAGCAAACACGGATCAGCCTTAGTCTTCTATAAGTCAGAAGCCGCAGCCCTAGCAGGTGAAAGAAAGGTACAAAGTAGGGTGGGGACAGAGTGGGTTTCTGGGGAGCACTTCCTCCTGGAGATGCAGGCCTCTGAGCTTATGTGCCAGGCTCAGGGTGGGTAGGGTGCTGAGGCTCCTCCCCGGGCTCTAAAAGACAAGTAGAGAGGACTCAAGGACTGGCTCAGTGGTTTCCATCCACCTCCTCACCTCACAGTCCAAATGCTCACCACTTAGTGCTGCTCTGTCTTCCACTTGGTCCTCAGAGTTTCCATCTCTCTGGGGCTCATCCAGAGGAGGTGGGCGCTCCCAGGGCCCCTCCAGACCCTGGCCACAAGTTAGCTTCTGCCCCACTGGAAAAGAGGGCATACAAACACAGGCTAAGTGCCCATCTGGCGCCCTGCAGCCCAAGTGACTTCTGGTGGCTTGTGGCCAAGCTCGGACTGCACAACACTCCCTATGACTGGCTGTTTGACTTAGCTCATGGGCACTTTTCCGAAGGAAATATTATATAAGAAGAGAGGTGTAGATTACCTTAGATAAGATTATACCTACTGGGAAGCTGGTTGTGGAGGCTTATGCCAGTAATGCCAGCAGTCAGGGGGCTAATACAGGAGGATTGCTTTTAGTTCAAGGTCGGCCTGAGATACATAGTTCAGATTCAGGCCAACCTGGATTGCAGAGTGAGAACCTACCTCAAACAAACAAACAAACAAACAAACAAACAAACAAACAAAAGAGCCTCTCAAGAGGCCCAGAACTGGTACTCTGAATCACTCAGGAGTGCTGGAAATATATGTTGCTCCTTGGTGGTCCAGTCATGTGACCCAGGGACTACTTCCCCTTCCTAAGAGAGCATCGCTCATCAATTTTTCCACCTGTGGGGGAGGGTCTCTGAGGGAGCTTGCTCTTGGCCCTTGAGCCCTCTCACACCCGAACAGCCAAAGATGCAGAGAGGAGACTCAAGTTGTCTTGTCTGGCTCCAAGGAATGAACACTGAAAGTGGGAGATTGCTCATCATTCCCATAAATAATGGATCCAAGCTGGGTGGTGGTAGCATACACCTTTAATCCTAGCACTGGGAAGGCAGAGGCAGGCAGATCTCTGTGAGTTCAAGGCTAGCCTGGTCTACAGAGCGAGTTCCAGGACATCCAGAGCTGTTGCACAGAGAAACCTTGTCTGAAAAAAAAAAAACTAAGAGGAAGAGGAAGAGGAGGGGGAGGAGGAGGAGGAGGAAGAAGAAAAAGAGGAGGAGGAGAAAGGTCCAAAGAAGGAGGAGGAGAGGAAGAAGAGGAACAGAAGGAGAAGAAGAAGAAGGTCCAAAAAAACAGT
Source organism: Bramus lutescens (assembly GCA_001685075.1). Classification (NCBI taxonomy): domain Eukaryota; kingdom Metazoa; phylum Chordata; class Mammalia; order Rodentia; family Cricetidae; genus Bramus; species Bramus lutescens. The sequence continues at coordinate 189,623 of LOEQ01000771.1, read as the reverse complement.
TTGCACCAGGTGAGATAGACATAGCATAGCCTTCTGTAGCCAGGTATGGAAGTTGTAACAATGTGTGTGTGGGGTGAGGTCTTTGCCCAAATGTCTGGGTGTCGGTAGCTTCCGTGGGTTTTCTGGCTCTGCAGCCTTCTGTTAGGCATTAGCCTTATCTCCAGTCTGCTGAGGTTAAAGGGCACAGAACAGAATGGTTCTCAAATCCTTGATTCTACATCTGGACACTAGAGGATACTCTCCCACCCCATCCTAGGAAGGACAAAGTCTCAAGGGTCCTGGAGAGGGCAGGTCAGCCAGCCTCCTGAAGCACAGCAGGATTCAGAAATGAGGGCAAAGGAATACCACTCTCTCTGTATCCCTGAACCTCCTCAAAATTTGCTTCCATGGACAGAAAGTACTTTTTGGGTTCTAGCTTCAATTGACCTGTGCCTTGCCTTGATTTTTAGAGATGAACAGTGGGGGACGCCTAATTAGGTGAAGGACTAGCCAAGGCTTTGGTGCCCAGTCTCTGAAGCTGGCCATAGAAGGACATCACAGCATAGGTGTGGACGAACTGTGTCTGACCCACGATAGTGAAAGCCACAGACCCCAGCCCCTTCTACTTACCAGTTCCCCTGATACCTTTCAGGACTTCTGCCTGGCTGTCTTCCTCTTCATCCTCCTCTTCATCCTCATCCTCATCTTCTTCATCCTCTCTTGGGAACCCCAGCTCTCGAAGCTCCCCTAACTCATCCTCCTCCTCCGAGGCCTGGTTCTCACTCAAGTTGCTGATGGTCTGCAGGTGGGACTCAGCAATACGCTGAACAGCTGGTAGAGGGGNCCCCCCCCCAGGTCAAGGTCAGCCAGACTGCAGGAGCAGCCCAGGCATGCAACTGAGGTAGAGGTGACACCCTAAGGGGAGGTCAAACCAAGGTGGGAGCAACAGGGGGTACATTTGATCTGACTGGTTCTTAAGCTGTTCCAAAGATGCTGCCCCCCGACAAGACTGGCACCAGAAAACTCCCCTACACCACAGGGCACCTGGCTAGGCAAGACCAGGCTGGCACAGCAACAGCTTAACATTCTCTGGCCAGGGAGCTTACACAGCCAGGTGCTCAGGCCTGGAGAGTGTCTAGCATTGCTAACCCCAGGCAGAAGTGACCAGGCCCATGGGCCAAGGCCATTTTCCCTGACATGGCTCACAAGAATCCACCTTGCTGTGCCTCCCTGCCCAATACTGCCCAGCATTAGATACCACACTGCACCTTTCCCCTAGGCTCCCTAAGCGGGAACAGTCCTGAGCCTGAGGTCACAGCACTCTGCAGCCAGTAAAATCCTTGCTGGGCAAATGGACCACCATTCAAATGCAGCCCTCAGTCTTGACCCATATCCCTAATCTCCTAGCTCCCTCTGCGGTGACCCAGAAAGTAGCAACACCCCACCACCACATGAAGACCTGCTCAGATGCAACCTAGGAAAGGAACAGTGTGGGCGATTTCCCAAAGATGGAAAGTGGGGGGAGGGGGAGGAAGGGATGGGCTGGGGGTTCTGGGGAATGACAAGGTTTGAAGAAACATTGTCGGGTTAAGACTAAGATGGAGGGACTGGGATGTAGATCATTTGGTAGACTACCTACCTACCTAACATCTACAGAACCCTGGGTTTTGTTCCTAGTAGAGACCTGTAATTGCAGCACCCATAAGGTAGAGGCTGAAGGATCGGGAGTTCAAATGTATCCTCAGCTACATAGTGAGGTCTAATCCAGCCTGGGCTACATAAACAACCTCCTCAAACAAAACAACACAAAAGACTGGAGCAGAGTCAGCAAGAGACCAGGGGCTATCAGGATTCCAGAGCAGGTGAGACAGGAGATTCAGTTCACAGCCCCCAGCCTAGACTCTTCAGTGGTCAGCGCTTCTTGGCTACTTAATCCAACAGTGGCCCCTCCCCTTAGCAGCCCAGGGGGTAGACTGGAAACCTCCAGTGCAGCTAGCAGGGCCCTGCACTCCTGCCAACTCAGGGACAGGCACAGAGGGTGCATTGTGTATGCCCGATGCCCCACCCGGCCCCAGCTCCAAACTTACCTCTTCCCTCTGGCTGTGGGCAAGCTACCCAGGCAATAAAATCACAATAAATTGCCCTACCCTGGCCTTGGGGACCTGGCAAAGTTTCACCTTCAGCCAACTGAGAGAGTCCTGACCTAGGAGCACACTTTACACTCCCCNCCCGCCCCTGCTCCCCTGAGGCTTAATGCTGTTCACCCTTCCTGGAGGGCTCTTGAATCCCGCCCTACAAGACCCAAAACCTGCCCGACACTTGCCCTTGCCCAGAAATGGCTAAGCTTGCCAAACAGAACCATCTCGGTACAGAAAGGCCTCTGGACTGGGGGAGAGGAGGTGGCAGGCAGGCAGTTGGGGGAGGAGGAGGGGGAGGAGAGTTGGTTCGTGATCCGCCTTGATGACAGATGTGTGCAGTACCCGTGAGGGTGCCCCGTGAGATCCTGTATGCCTTACTCAGTCTCTCATGCCTTGCTGGGCCTTCTAGAATCTCCTCTTTCCTTACCATGTCTGGGATCCTACCCTGTTTTCCTTCCCAAGAATCAAGAACCCCACCCAGTACAGCCCTCTCCTGACTCCACATCCTGCCTCTCCTTACCTGGACCCTTTAGACTTAGCCCCTTCCAGAAGCTGGGTAGGTACATCTTTGGTCATCTTTTAGTATCCAAGAAACTTCCTGACCATAATCTCCTACCTCAGCACACTCCCAAAGTGCAGAACCAAAGCCAGGGAGGACTGAACTGGGGGGTACAGCTCAGCATTGAGTGTGCTTAGTGTCAGACCCTGGCTTGCATCTGCAGCACACTTCCCCAGAAGACACAGGGGCGGGGGCTGCCCTCCTCCTCACATTCACCCAGCCTAGAGTGGAGACCAGGCAGATAATCTTCAGACCATCTTTTGATGTGTCCCAAGTTAGCCTCCAACTCACTGAGCATGACCTTGAACTTCTGACCCTCAGCACTCAGGGCTTACAGGTGTGTGTGTCACCACCCTTGGCTTCTGAGGTATGGACAATCAAATCCAGGGCCTTGTGCGCGCTGGGCAAGCACCCTGCTCCCCAGTCTCAAGGCCAAGTTCCCCATCCTCTGTCTTGGAAGGGAGCCACTTATCTTCGTGCCTGCTTTAAGTCCTTCTAGAAGTCCCTACAGGAAGCTACTTGCTGCAGCTTCCTCCCTTCATTTTCCTGTACCAGGAGAAGCCAAGCACCTGCACCTTCCTCCTGGCCTCCAGCTTCTCTCCTCTGTCCCCAGTCCTGGCAGGAGGGCTGCTAGGTGTTGACCTTGACAGCTTCTGGCAAACCATATTAAACCCACCCACCCAGGGGGGTCTTGGCACACCATCCCCTCACCCCCTCTGGGGAGAAGGGAACTTCAGGCAGGAAGGCCTCCGGAGCTGGTGGCAGGCAACTGGCACCTAGTTAGGAAGAGGCCCTTGGCATGCTTCTTTGCACCTGCTCCTAGTAAGGTGCACCTCCCACAGCTCCCTGGCCAGAAACCAAGTCTCCAGCTGTCCCTGAAATCCTGGTTCTTCCCAGCCTTTTGCACATCTCCTTCCTCTGCCTGTGTCTTCTGGCCGTTTATTCCAGGAACCTTAGCCTTATCCCTTTGACAGACTCTCCCTGATCCTTAGAGACAAGGGTCCAGAAAGCAAATCACACATTTTTTATTTCTTTATGAGACACGGTCATTCTGTGCTGTCCTAGCTGGCCTGGCATTTTCAGTGCAGTCCAGGCTGACCTTGCGTCCATAGCAATTTTCCTGCCTCTGCCTCCCAAGTGCAGTTACAGGTATGAGCCACCAAGTATGGTGGGAAACTTTGTTTTTGTTTCTGAGTGGTTTTTTTTTATTTAATTTTTTTTGAGACAGGGTCTCTGGCTGGCCTGACACTGTCTCTCTCTATAGACGGGGTTTGCCTTGAACTCACAGAAACTTGCTTGCCTCTCTGTCTCCAAAATACTGAGGTTACAGACCTCTGTGCCACCAGACTGACTTGTTAAAAAAAAAAAATCAGTATTAGGGCTGTAACCTAATGCTGTCCTCTGCATGTCAATCAAGTGCTCTACCACTGAGCTACACTGTGAGCCTCCAATCTTCTTCATCTTACTTTTCCCAGTGCCACCAATGAGACCTGGCAGGACACCTTTTAATCTGCGCAGCAAAGCAGTCAAGGGAGAGTCCAGGATGCAGACCTGCACAGGGAAGGCAGTGGAGCCAGAGGGGAAAGCAGGGGGTGAACACGGGCCCTTTGAAGAGACACCTCTGGAGGGTCTTACTTGTCATCCTGTGGAGCTAGCCTGCTCTCCCTTCCACACCCTCAACCTACTGTTAAGACAACCGCTGCTCTTTCCCTGCCTATGGGAACCTAAGAAAGTCTCCTGTGTCAGGCAGGGATTTGGTGACAGCAGCTTACAGGTCCTCTTCCTCCCCTACATCGGCTCAGCTGCAGGGCTCCAGACCACAAGAAAGATGGAGGGGTGGGATTAGTACCTTTCAGCGAGGGGGGAGTGTAGGCACAGGGGTTGGGTCTCTTCGACTTCGGGTGGTGCCCTTCTCCCGAGGTCCTCTGCAGGGAAGAGGCAATTGAAACAGGCTACCCCTTCCCTTTGCCCTCCCTCCAGTGGCACAACCCCCACAGCTGGCTGAGCATGGGACACTTGGGCCAAGCAAAGTAAGGCAAGACCCTGGACACCCCCACCCCACCCTGCTCAGAGAAAAGGTGACACTCAGAGCAAGGACTATCCAGGGAATTGCAATTGATATGCTAATAAGTCCTGAGACCAGCCTGGCTCTGCAGGCTTCAGTCTGCCCCACCCCAAGGGCCAGGCTAAGTGTCCTTCCCAGAGCCCCAGGAAACTCACCTGGTGTGGGGAGGCCTCCTCCTCTGAGCGAGGTCACCAGGTGTACACCAACCGTGACGGAGGGGGCAGAGAAAAATAATCATGTTACTTTCCCAAAAGCCTGTCTTTGGGATAGCAGAAGTGTGCCCTTCCCTCCTGGTGCCAACAGGTGCCAATACAGTAAACCGACCCAGCAGAGTGGGCCTTCCAGGTTTCCAGTCTCCAGTGTGTCCTCTTGGGGGAACCCCAGAAAGGCACCAGTTGGGGTAGAGGGCAGGGGATGGGCCCTACCTGGAGAAGAGTGCTCTGAGACCCGGAACAGCATGGCAGGGGTTGGTCTCCGGCGCCGGATCTAGGGGGATGGAGGAAGCAAGGACAGGAGAACACTGTGTTGGGCCCCTTACCATCACCCAGCGCCAGCTGGAAGCAAGGCTTTGGAATCCTCAGGGAGCATGAGAATCAAAGGCAGCTAGAGCTCACTCAACTCATTCAGTCCCTTTATTTTACAGGAATGAAAAGTCCCAGGCTTGGAGAGGTTCAGCTGTGTGTTCAAGGTCACACAGCACACCGGGTTCCAAAAGACTAGAAAAACCATCCCCTGCCTCCTGTCCCAGATGGCCCCACTCCACAGCTACTTTATAACCAAAGCTGGTTATAGCTCCTACCAGCAGCTTGAGCACCGTAGGAGGTACCTATATCCTTACCCACCAAAGGTCAGTTTAAGGGCTCCAAAGCAGCTGGACTGGGCTGTGAGGTCTGAGCCCAGGACTGCAGGCACCTCCATCCTCACCTGAGCCCCAGACACCTAGGGGTCTGCTGGAGTCTCTGGAGGGTGGAGTCTGGGCCCCTAGCAGTCTTAAAGCTGTGGGATTCTTCACCCGGTTCTCATGAAAAAATGTAAAACTGTTCTCCTTGCCCACCCCTGGCTTGGCAATCAGAGCAACTGTCAGTTAATTAGGTCCCCTTTGAGCTCCAGGGAAATGAAGAGAGGACTAGGTAATTGAAGCTGAAGCGGTTGCTGTCAAAAGCTACTTAGGCCCAGGTTTCTGCCCACCCCACCCAAATACCCCAAGAAAGGTTTTGCCCAGCGCTCACTGCCCTCTTCAGAGCCCATGGGCATCTCAGCAACAAGTGTCCTTGCTAGGTCGTGGAGTACAGACCTCTACCTCCACCACCTCCCCTGGCTTTGTAGGTCTCTCAAACTCCAAGGAAGGCATGACTGTTCACCTCCCTGGGGTTGCAGCCCTAGGTCCTGATAGCAGAAAGTAGTCAAAACAAGGTTCTGGGGAGCCCAGACCAGGCCTAGAGGGTGAAACTGTGGTGGTCATCTATACCATGAAGTTGAAATGACAGCCTCGGACGCCTGAGCTATGTGCGTCTCTGGGGGTGCCACCTCAGTGACTTGGTCGCCGTGGGAAAAGGACGAGCCTAGCGGGGCTATGAAAGGACCAAAAGGAGAGTCCCACGAGCGGACTGCCCACTGCCTGAGTTCTCCCGCCTAAGATCGGCTCAGAGGACCAGGGAAAAGTTGCTAGGAGTCTCCAGCGAACTTCCCGCCCTGCGGGGCGCAGGGCCGCAACCCAGGCGGGGTCCAGCAAGAGAACAGCTGGGTTGCGCGCGGATGGGGCGCGGCCCCCTTACCATCTCCACCTGGCGGGGGTCGAGCTGACTGGGCGGCGCGGGCACCGAGAATTGGATCTTCTTGCGGTCCTTGGGGTCCATGGTCGGCTGTGCGCACCTGGGGTGTTGGGCTGATCCCTGCTCCGCTGTCCGGAGCTGCGGGTGGCGCGTGCTGCGCGGAGGAGGAGCGCTGTCCCCGCACCCAGGAAAATCCCGCGACCCGCGAGGGGAACGCTACAGATCTGGAGTGCTGGACCGCGGGGCTCGCTGCAGCGCCCGGCTCGGCGTCCCCTGNTGGGCTGCCCTCGGCCTCGCTCCACCAGCTTCTGTCTACCCTCTCTCTACCTTCTTCCTCTCTGCACCTCTGCCTCTGCTGGCTGAACCCTACAGGTCCCAACCCTGGGGTCCCCGTCCCCTCCGCCAGGGACTGGCGCCCAGGCGCTCGGAGGGAGGGCTTAGGGAAAACCGGCCAATGAGCATCGAGAAGCGTGTTCTCCCGGGGATGGGAGGAGGGTGTGGAGTGCGAGCCAGGGCCCGGGGAGCGGCCAGGGGGCCCCCTGCCGTCTCCCCAGAACTCGGCCTTGCATTATTGATGGAGTCCAGCCGTGAGGCTAAGGGGAGGGGCACGGGCAGCTGGAGCCGGGACTCTGGCGTTAACCACTTCGGGGGGACCCCGAAGTGGAGTTTCAAGGGAGGCCTGTGAGGTCGAGAAGAGAGTGCCAGCATGTCACGCTGTGAATGGGGGTGTCCTAGAAAGCGAGTGTGAGAGAGGTGTGCGGGGGAGGACACCTGTCAGTCATCGTGGTAGGGAGTATGTGCAAGGGAGTGCCAGAGGCCTGGAGTGCTGTAGCTGGGGAGGATGGGGGTCGGCGTGGTGTGAGTGTGTGAGTCTATGTAAGTGTGTCAGAGTGTCAAAGATGCGGGTGTGAGTGGCAGCGTGTGGGAGGACTGCGTGTATGCGGGGGAGGGTGTGGGTGTGGAGGAGGAT
>LOEQ01000771.1:83589-109325 GCA_001685075.1 Bramus lutescens | reverse complement strand
TAGCTCTTGTAGACCAGGCCAGCCTCAAACTCACAGAGATCTGCCTGCCTCTGCATTCCAAGTGCAGGGATTAAAGGCATGCGCCACCACCGCTCAGTTTGTATAATAGCTTTCTAAGTATCAGGGTGAGAAGTTCAGATTTCCAGATCTACTCTAAACCCATGGGAAAACTGAAGGGAGAAGGAAGAAAGGGGCCTCATTAGAGTAAAATCTAAATGCTAGGCCAATGCTGACTTATTCCAGAAGACAGGGAATTCTGGATACTGCTACCATATGTATGTCCTATCTAAGTATTTTTCTACAAAGGGCCTGAGTTTATTCTGGACTTCAGAGCAGGCTCTAGCCATGGACTTAAGGCTATAGATCTGAGACCCCAGGACAGCCTTGGGAGTGAATGGCAGACCTGGTAGAATTGGAGCAGCTCTATTCCTCAGAGAACATCCAGAATGTAGAGTGAACACTTCCCTATGCTGCCAGTACACTGTGAACCAATTACCAAGAGCAAAAAGGAGAGTAGCAGGCTTGTATACAGAAAGCAGTTACCTTCCGTCCTTTGCTGTGTGCTAATCTTCACTGCTCTGTGTTCCAGACTGGAAACCAACAGCTCCGTGAAGAGTAGCCACCTGTCTCCACACAGCGTTCACTCTGAATGTCCTGCACTACATTGAGCAGCTAGTCCCACAGGTGAACTATAGGTTTCAGTTCTTAAATTTTTGGTTGTGAGCCTAGCCTTTTTTTTTTTAATGATAAGATTCTTATGTATATTATTATGATGCAGTGTTCTGCCTGCACACCAGAAGAACCAGATCTCATTACAGATGGTTGTGAACCACCATGTGGCTGCTGGGAATTGAACCTGGGACCTCTGGAATAGCAGTCAGTGCTCTTAACCATTGAGCCATCTCCTCAGCCCCTGGTCTCAGTTCTAAAATGTGGACATCTTATATTCTCTTCTTCTTCATCTCCCTGACAGGACAGCCTTTGGCATTGCCTTTGGCACAATTTCCAGCTATGGACAGCCCCGAGGCCCTTGGAAGCAGGAAGGGGTCTAGAAGGGTTTTTATTAGATCATCCTAGGGAGATATGAGGGCCTCTCACCCTGTTTGTAAGTAACAAATCATGACTGCCCCTGACAGTCTAAGGTAGATCAGGACAAGGTTGGAAGCTGCAGAGTCAGATCCTGCTTTTCTCAAAGACTTGAGTGTAAAAACAGATTACTAAGCTTATGGAAGACAGTTCTAGGGATGGAAGGAAGAATGAGAGCTGGAGAGTGGGGCAAGTTCTATGGGTCTTGCCTCCTAACCCTGCATCCTATCCTTGTCTCCAGCCCCGTTTAGCCTCATGAAGCACAGATCAAAGAATGTTGAAGATTTTGAGAAAAGAAAAGAATGCTGAGAATACCACCTTTGGCAACTTGGTAGGAAAGCCCTCTGTTTACCTCCATTCACCCTTCTTTCCCTGGCCCTAGCATATGAGCAGTGAAGGAAATAACGGAACGGGGATATAGACAGCTGGAAAATGTGCCCTTCTCTTTAGGATAAATCAACACTACAAGAGCCAGAAGGGGCCTAAGACTCTAAGGCCAGAATACTGCATGAATTCAGAAACCTTCCTTTCTTTTTTTTTTCTTCTCTTTAGCTTTTCAAGTGAAGGTTTCTCTGTGTAGTTTTGGAGCCTGTCCTGGAACTTGCTCTGTAGACCAGGCTGCTCTCAAACTCACAGAGATCCACCTGCCTCTGCCAAAATCCTATAGAGAGGGGCTGGAGGCAAGGATGGAGAATGTCCTCTGGAACAGGCTGCACAAAGGGGGATGTTCCCATATCACGTCTCTTATTAGCTGCACCTGCTAGGTCTTCCTAAACTGCTTCCAGCACTCAGGAAACTGTGACAAGAGTCACTTGACACGTGGAGGACAGAACATCATGCTTAAGGTTTTCATTTGGCTTTCTTCCCTCCTTACCTACCTACTTTTTCTTGCCCTGTGCTCCCAGGAACTCTCCAAATCCAAAACATAAAGAAGCAACTTCAGGGCAGGATCCAATTGGTTCTTCCTCTCTGGGTCTTGGATTCCATATCTGTACAATGAAGGGGGTCAGGCAAGTTGAGCTCCAAGTTCCCTTCTGACAACAATAAGAATCTAAGATTCAGACCCAAAGTCACCAGGTCTCATTTGCATGCCATTTTGCCTGTAACCTTTATGGCACTTATTTCCCATAGAAATGTATAGAATGGGCCCCAAACTCTCTTCTTGACGACAGTCCCAGGTCTATAGTCCCTAGCTCTTAGTCTCTCTCTTCAGGGTCTTCTAAGTTTAACTCCACTTCCCTTTCATAATCTTATACTCAACTGTACGAGCAAGAAAACAGCCTTACCTACTATTTTGGCTATAAATTTAGGTTGCAGACCTGAGTCAATCAACACAATTCCATCTCTTTTGGAGGTCCTGGCAGTTGGGGAGAAATCCTGGCACCTTTCCCCAGTGCCTCCCCTCCTCCTCCACCTCACTGTTCTCCATGCCAGAACGCAAAGTGGCCAGTGATTGATGGGCCCGGGTTCCTGGTAACCGCACCCAGTGGCCCAATCCTCCTCCCTTATCCAATCCCTCCCCTGTCCCTATTCAGAGATCAGATTGTCTCATGTTGGTCCCTGAGGTCCCATTAATTAAAAATACATCCAATTAAATGGCAGGTGAAAACGTGCTATTGGCGCTCTACATCCCCCTGCCCCAGCTTGGTCTTTCCACCCTCACCCCCCTTTTAAGGCTCAGCTGTGCTTTGAGCTGAGAAAAAAAAAAAGATGTGGAGAAAGGGAGTAGAGGAAGACATAGGGTAGCAGTATAACATGGGGGGGGTGCTTGAACCTCTGCCAGGGTAGCATGTGCCAGTCTGGGAAGGTGGCACCATGCCCTGGTGTCTAATTTCTGGAGGTGTGAGTAGGTTAAGTCATCTGGGTACCCACCACCCCCACTTCTCTTAAAGGGGCAGAGGGCAATCATATGGTTAGCTGTACTGCCCTGCTTCTGAATTTGATAGGTGAGGAGCACAAGTGTAAATGGCAGAGGGATCTTTGGTGTGGATGAGATGTTCAGGGGTGGGAAGGGTCTGATTCATCTTGGTATACCTCAGATATTTCCCAAACTAGGAAGATAAAGGGCAACTGATTGGGACCCAGACGTCAAGGCGTGGTGATGCTCTTGAGCTTGGCTATGTCTACCGTTGCCTACAAGAAAGCTGGGAAAAGTATGGAGAGAGAAAGGAAGGAGCCATAATTTGGGTGGGAACAGATGGGTCAGATAGGATAAAATATATAAACAGATGAATGCTCATGTGAATACCTTAGATAAAAAAAACTCACAGAGGCCTTTCCTGTTGGCTCTTTCTCTAAGCAAAAACCAGCAGCAGTGGTATCGTCATGTGACCATGGCCTGGCTGCCTAGTAGGCTGCGCATAGGGCATCTCCTTGACAGTCATTGATGATCTCATTTTCTTTCTTCCTATGGAGTCTTAGCATCTTGCTGGGCAAGCTATCTGCTTCCAACCCAAGGTCCTCCTCTGGCCCCAAGTGACAAAAGCCTAACAGACACTAGACACTGTTAGGAAGGACTAAGGGTGGCGTTCAGAATTAGGTAGAAGCGAGGGTGCCAACTCAGGGTTTTGGCCTGGCTGCCTTGGCAGCCTCTGCACCTCCTCACTTCACTTTAACGCTAATTGGAGATTTTAATCTGCACTGCTGCTCTGCTCAGGGTGCTGGGGGGAGCACCAGCTGTGCAGTAATTCCAGCAGCACCGACTGTTTAATCAAGCTGTCCTCCTGGGGAGGGGCCTTCAGGCATGGGGGAAGGAGGAAGACCTCTGTCATTTCCCTAAGCCTGTTCATTCTGGAAGGCCGTCTGAGGGTATACTGTGGAGTCCTCAGTCCCATAGGGCCCACACCACTTGGCATGCCCAGCAGAGCCATAACACAGCATAGGGTAGACATGAGGCTCATAGCCAAAGCAGTCCCCCTCATGCTGTTTTCTGATATATTTTTGGCTCAGAGCTCTCTGGAGTCCTGGATGTGCTTTGCCTGATCAGATACAAAGATCTAGTAGACTTGAATTCTGTAAACTTATGTTGGGGAGGGTGTCATGTGGGAGATGAGATAACCCATTTTCTCAGTTTTCAGTTTTTCAATACTTTCTCACCATTAAAGATACTTTTCTTTGAATATTTGTAAAAAGCAAAAACTTTTTCCCCTCTACAATATAACCATTCCCACCCTCCTGGACTGTAACTCAACATCTTTGGGGCAAGGAGGCAGTGGGTTTGACAGCTGGAAACAGGAATAGCCTACCTTAAAGAGAGAGTACCTGGAAATTCTACGTTCAGCTCGGCACCTACTCAATTAGCAGGCCTGAAGGGCCAAGTGAATAGGCCTTGGGTCATTTTAAAGGAATAACAAGTGGTAGTTTTTTCTGGCTTCTGGTCCAGGTTCTCTGGCTCTCCAGGAGTGTTCTGATCCTGTCCCTGGAAAGAGTGCCCTCATTCAACTGTTTCCGAGGGGCTTGAATTTTAATTGGCCAGCAGTGCCCCCGTGTGGTAGAAATCAGAACTGCAGTTGCCCTACTGGGTAGACTGCTTTGAGGAATCAGGTAGGTGCTGGTGCTCTCTAAAGACATCAAGGAACTAAACATTTAGTATATGTACTACCTGACTACTTCCTGGGATAGCTCCTGCTTTCTAACATCTACTTTATCTCTCTTACTCACTCTGTCATACACGCTCCCAGGGGAAGTAGCACCTGACTTAGACACTTATCCAGGCCTGTTGCTTTGGCTGTCTGGGCTGCAGAAGTGAGAGAAACACAGCTGAGAAAGGGGCCAGAGAGGCCAAAGGATAAGGAAGTGTCATCTCTAGCATCCAGGAGGCAGGAAGATGCTCTCACCCCCTTATAACTCTCCACAGGCCCCAGGATAAAGTGGTCACCCTTGCTTTTAAAAGAGTAACACTAGTGGTTATTACACTACAGTTCCTTTTCCGCTCCCTGAGGTATGTGGGGTAAGATGCTGGTCCTTCTGCTGTTGTTGTTTGAGGCAGGGTTTCTTTGTATATCCCTGATTGTCCCAGTACTAGCTCTACAGACCAGGCTGGCCTCAAATTCAGAGATCCACTTGCCTTTACCTCCTGAGTGCTGGGATTAAAAGTGTGTGGCACCACTGCCTGGCCTAAGACGCTGGTCCTAAGAACAGACACTAGATAAATACTCTCAAAAGATCTAGGTACTTTGCCCAGTAGGCCTTCAGACTTTCAGCTTCCAAGAGAAGGGGTATTTGTTACTGGGTCATTTTTCACCAGAGTCAAAGACTCTGTTTACTGGTCCTTTCACATATCTACTAAATGAGGAAATGGTTCTAATTACAGAAAAAGTGATGGACATTAGAAGGGGACCTATAAAGACTAAGACTTGGAGATTACTAAGACAAAGAGCTGAGTAACAAATGACTTTCCTTTTTGGAGATATTGAACAACAAAACCATTCCTTGAGAAGCTAGATGTAGAACCTACAGACCCATCTCATATGAGGGGTGGAAGGAGGGAGAGAAATAGACACAAGAGAGAGACAGATAGAGGTCATCATTTGAGAGGTGTGTGAAACAGCACAACCTACTAGCAGGGAAGGAAGGTGAAGGTGCTGGTTCTGAGTACTGAAGACAGAGGAGGCAGGCTGCAGGCCTCTACTTCGGGTGCCTCAGGCAGTATCTGGATAGGTAGAATCTTCCACTGAACCTAGAATGAAGGTAGTGAAGGTGGTTAGAGGCAATGAGAAGAGATAGATAGTACTGTCCTATCTTGACTTAGAGATAGAAAACAAACAAAAAAAGTTTTTTGAGGAAAAAAGTGTTTAGTGTATGAAGGGGTATATGCAAGTGAGATATCTATCCTAAAGAGACTGACAGTAACTGACTAACAATGTTGGTACTCAACTGTAGAGGAGTATCTCAACACAGGAATGAAGAGACTGCTACTGCTAGGGAGGGGCTCACCCATTCTAGCTGGAAGAGAACTTAGTAACTAGAAACTAGAAGGTAGGACCCCAGAGCAGGCCAAATAAAAAGCTCTGGAACCCTTCTGGAGATCTCAGGAGAGGATAAGAAATTTCCCTGGCCATGAGTGAGGTGCTACTCCATGTAAAATCAGGCTAGTGGCTTCTGACTGACTTTAAGTCCTTAAGACTTCAATACCTGGCTTCAAGTATTGTGGATGAGACTGTTTGACAGGCTCTGGATGCAAGGTAAGACAGATGTCCCCGAGTTCTTCAGGGGCCATTCCTGTTGCTGCCATCTGTAAAGAAAAATAAAAGGCTATATGAGACATGAGACAAGAGACCAGACAACAAAGAGGGTCTTTGGTCATGTACAGATTATAGTGTTGCTACCAACGATAGTGTGATAGTAACTGTTTTACAATTCTCTTAAGCTTGAATTCCCCCAAAATTGTCAGATGAATCTTAAGAATGCTTTCAGAGGAGTTGACTGTTTCAGATTCCTACTTCCAAGGAATTAGCTCCCAGGCTGGTAAAGTGCAAAACCAATGCCCCAATACTTAAACATGTATCGGGAAATTCAATGGAAATAGAAGCTGTGAAACTTGGAATTACTATAAAGAAAGGGCAATGAGCATTAGAGTTGATACATAGTTAATGCAAGGCTGTTATTTGGAGGAGGCAACCTAATTTTAGACCAGATCATCATCTTGGATTTAAGGTTCTCATGTCCAACAAAGTTTCTTTAAGAGGAGTTCTGAGGCATAAAATGGCCCTGATTATGAAACAGAAAGGTTTGCAGGAGCAGACTTGATGCAATTTGGGCAATTAGGCCTATCATTCATTTCCTAGGAATGGACAAGGCCTTTGCATGGAGATCAACCCCACATTCCTCCATTCTACAACTACAGTGCAACAGACTAACTGTAGCTAATATATAATGGAATCTACCCCTTTGTCATCCAGATGGTATCCACTTGGCAGATTCCCTAACATAGCCCATACCTATCTCCAAGTTGCCCAGTGTTTCTCTGCTTCCTTCAGCATTTCCCTCTTTACTACTACAGGCTCCCAATTTCCTATGTCCAGGAAAAGCAATCATAGGAAAGGGCAGTAGACACAGCTCCAGGATGAGATGACTTACAGAACCTGTCCCACTTGTTAAACCTATTCTGACCACTGCAAAACACTTTTCCTTATACATGGTCCAAGAACACCAAACACTGCTTTCCCCTGCCTACAAATAAAAGTAGAAGATTAAACTGTCTTGAATCTGAGAGTAGTTTGTTTTGCCTTGAATCCTATAATTCCATATCCCATTCATAGACAATTGCTCCCAGTCTTGCCTTAAAGAAGGGCTTTCTCTATATATACATTTTGATTCTTTTCAATATATCTTTATTATAATGCCAAAGAGCCTGAAATGACATTTACTATGAATTTTTCATGTTGTCTCTGAGGATCTTTTCCTACTATCAGCCCTCCTACTTTGTGGCTAAGGGGTCTTTGAAAATTTGGGGTAACTAACAGCATTTGGATCTTTGGCTGTGGCTATCACTTTTTCCACTTTTTTTCCCAATAAAGTAGATTCCTTATACACACACACACATATGTGTGTGTATATGTGTATGTATATATATATATANTATATATATATATAATTTGTGTAAATCACATTATTTATGATACGTGTACGTGAGGGGTGCCTGTGCCATAGTGCATTTGTGGAAGTCAGAGGACAACTTGCAGGAGCTGGTTCTCTTGCTCCATCATGTAGGTCCTGGAATGGATTTCAATTTGTTAGGCTTGACAGCAGGAATCTTTACAAGCTGAGCTATTTTAATGGCCTAGAATGAGTCTCAGTTCTTTAAGACAGGGTCTCACTATGTAGCCTTGGCTGACTTCAAGATCTGCCTGTCTCTACTTATGGGATTAAAGGTGTATGTCACCACACCTGGTCACTAAGATTATTCGTGAAGATAGAAATACATAACATAGTTTCATACTAATGACTTTAAATGTACTTTTAGTTCTCAATGTCTTTCCCCTTTCAGAATCTCAAATTTCTTCTTTCTTGAAGTAGCTTTGGGTTATCAGGAATAGGCAATTTAACAGTTGAAGGCTTGATACTCATGTTAAAATTCTGCCTCTGGGAGCTAGTCAACAGTCTCACTGCATGACTGCGGATGAGAGACTTTCCTTCCTTAAGCCTTAGCATCGTGCTCTAAAAGGACAGGCTGGACTACATGACCTCTTTTCTAGCTCTGGAAATCTATGATTCAACTCAGTAAAGTGCAAGACCTAAATGCTCCTTCATCCCTTTGATATCTGGGCCTGTCCCACCTCTCCATACCACTGTAGGAAGAAATACCCCTGGAGTATATGCTTTTCTAATATACTTTAACTAAAGGGGAAAAAAGAATCCTAAGAGTTCTTCCTTTAAGTGCCAAGTCCTTCTAAGAGGAAAACTTAAGGAAGGGATCTAATTCCGATCTTGACAAAGCAAACAGGAGATTGCGTCTCCCCACCCTCAAGTTGCCAGACTAAACACACACTTGGATTTTCCCTAGCCAATATAAGTAGTGGACAACATTAGTGTGTGTAGATGGGAAGAACGGCCATGTAAATACATCCATAGCAGAGAAATAAGTATCAAAGCCCATACACTCCTGCTTTCCTACTGTGGGCCTATACATGCCTGCAAGAAGCCTTAGTAGGAGTGGACACAGCATCCCAGCCTTCTTTCTCTGCAAAGTCAGAAAGGAAGAGACAGTGCGACAGGAGCTACTTGGCTTCCTATAAATTGTTTTGTCCTTCCTCACAGCTGCAATCAGAAGCTAAGGGCTCCCGCAGGCCTTGTTCGGATCTGCTGCAGGCGATGGAGGGTTTTTGAAACTGAGAGGACTTGGCTGCGGCCCCATTTCAGCTGCCACTGGGGCTGGCTAATGGGCTCATTCGGGAAGACCCCTGCCTGCTGCACTAAAGAGTCCCCTGCCGACCCCCTCCTCAGTCCCAACCCAATTAATAAATGGGGGCTCCCACTTTATGGCTCTGGGAACAGGAACCAGAGATACAAATGACCCCCAGGGAGGGACAGAAAAAGGCCTTCCAAGAATCAAACCAGAGAATTGTGCTTCCACAGGCACATGCTGCCACAGGCTAGTCAATTCCCATTTTCAAAGCATTAAAGGGGAAGAAACAGACAAAAACAAAACAACCCAAAAACCAACCAAACAAAACCCTCTATTTTCTTTCCCAGATCCAGACTTTCTTGGGGCAGGTACTGGGCACATCTGGACACAGCACATGCTCTACTGTCCTCCCTTGGCAGGGCCTGGTCCTACCATCTCTAACACTAAACAAAGGCACATTGCATTTGACTAGCAATCACCTGCTTCTTAAAACACAAAGCAGCCACCTCTCACCTAACTTTGACCAACAGCTCAACTGTGTCCTGGGATCCTCATCTGGAACCCACCTTCCATCCACTCCATTCACACCCATGCTGCTAGCAAGCCTAACTCCTGTCCTTTGGATTCCCCTAGTTCCACTCTAATGTAAGTCCTTGGTGCTTCAAGTCTGGATAAGAATAAAAGCATCCTAAAGAACTGTTTCTGAATCCCATTTCAGGCCAGTAAAACTGGTTCTTGAACTTCATTTCCTAATACATGTTTTTCATTCCAGTCCTCACAGAGAACACACATAATGCCCTCTTCTCCCACTCCTTCCACAATGCTAGTAAGATGATCTTATATGGGGCACAGAACCCCAGTTTTCTTTCTCCCCAAAGTCACAAAGAGACAGTGGGACAGCAGCTACTGGGGTTCCTAAAAATTACTTGGGACTATGAGCTATGTCCTGCCATCTTTACTTTCTTTTTTTTTTAAATATTTATTATGTATACAGTGTTCTGTCTGTATATATGCCTGCAGGCCAGACCTCATTACAGATGGTTGTGAGCCACCATGTGGTTGCTGGGAATTGAACTCAGGACCTTTGGAAGAGCAGGCAATGCTCTTAACCACTGAGTCCTCTCTTCCAGTCCATTACTTTCAAAGAGTCATTCTGATTATTTCTACCTTTTCTACTTATTTCTTTGCTTTGGCTTCTTCTTAGGGTTTAGGCTTACTTCATAACCTGCACAACTATGTACAGACTTATAAAATACATGTTCTTAAATCAGCAAGCTCTTGAGGTAGAATTATGAGGCTATCCTGGACTACAGTTGAAGCTAGTCTAGGTGACACAGCCTTTGTCTCAAGTTTGTCTCAAATGGAAAAGCACAGGAAACTAAACAAAAAAATATCAATTCCCCATACCTCAGCCAGGTGTAAGACTCATCTCTCTCAGTAAGTCCAGAAGCTTTCTAAAAGTGGGGCTTTCTCTTGGTGTTCTTGCTTATCACACTGTCCTGTATTCAGGACATGACTTAACTAGTGATATTCCTGCTTCTCAATGAAGGTGCTGTCATGGCATAACTCTCTGGACGCTGTATCTCTGTCAACTTTCAGGTTACCACCTGCTCCAAAGGACATTAGGTCTTTCCAAATTATAAATTTAGGTTGGGTAATGGTGGCACACACCTTTAAACCCAGCATTTAGGAGACAGAGGCAGGCAGATCACCGAGTTTAAGGTCAGACTGGTCTACAGAGTGAGTTCCAGGACAGCCAGGACTACACAGAGGAAACCCTGTCTTGAAGAGAAAAGAAATTACAAATTCAGTTTCATGATTTCAAACAAAAATAAAGTGAGGGGCTGGAGAGATGGCTCGGTGGTTAAGAACACTGGCTGCTCTTCCAGAGAACCCGGGTTTGATTCCCAGTACCTACAAGGTAGCTCACAACTATCTTTTACTTCAGTACCAAGGGATCTGATGACCTCTTCTGCCCACACACCAGGCAACACACATGGTGCAGACATAAATGCAGGCAAAACACACACACACACACACATAATTACCTCATTGACTCATACTATTTAAACATTTTCTTTAAGGACACCTTAAGGATGAAAACTCATTACTTTTTTTTTTTTAATAGCATCTCAGCTAGGCAGTAGTGGCACATGCCTTTAATCCTAGCACTCAGGAGGCAGAGGCAGTATGAGACTAGTCTATGTAGTGAGTTTCAGGACAGCCAGAGCTACACAAATGAGACCCTGTCTCACAAAAAACCAAAACAGAATCTCACACATCCCAGCCTGGTCTACAGATCAAGTTCCAGGACAGGCTCCAAAGCTACACAGAGAAACCCTGTATCGAAAAACAAAACCAAAAAAACCAAACAACAAAAATCAGGATCTCTTGGGCTGTGGTGGCATACACCTTTAACCAAGCACTTGCGAGGCAGAGAGAGGCAGATCTCTGCATGAAATCCTAGTCTATGTACTGAGTGACAGGACAGCCAGAGTTACATAGTGAGACCTTGTCTCACAAAAAGAAAACAGGACCTCAAATGGTCCAGAATGGCCTTGAACTTTCTATGTAGCTGAGGATGACCTTAAACTTCTGACCCTCTTGCCTCTGCCTTCCATATTCTGGAATTATAGACTCGCTTAACCATGTTCGGGCCCTATTCCCTACTATAGCTAAAATTAATCCTATATTCCCAGATAATCCCAATTTCTAGAATGGAAATAAATTCTAATGCCAGGTGTAATCTTTCTCCCTGTAAGACCTGCCCCAACCATCATTTTAGAATAGTGAAGTTATGTGCTCCTTTCAAATGAGCAGTGATTATTTCTTTAGCCCAATCTCCTCCTAAAATGTTGATTCGTCACTTATTCTAGATTATCCTTGTGGTTGATTACAGAGGAAAAAGTAGCCTACCATTCCCCTTATCTCTTGCACATAGCTCAGGATCTTCAAAGACGGTTGCCTTTTATTCCTTCCAACTTTTGGCTTCAGTTGCCCAAGAATCAAAACACCAAAAGCAGTTGTGTTGGTGCACACCTTTAATCCAGCACTTGGGAAGCAAAGTTCAAGGCTAGCCTGGTCAATATAGTGGGTTCCTGGCCAGTGGGGGTATGTAGTGAGTCCCTGTTTGTACGTGTGTATGTGAATACACACACACGTAATGCAATAGTGCTTAGCACATACTAGGTATCTTAACATGAGTTCCCTTTTTCTCGCTTCTTTCTCCCAAGATAGGCTTCTCTGTTTTTTTGGGTCTGTCTTCATTTGTCAGATGGCACTGAAATAATCAAGCTAATGTTCTTTTCTGGCTCATTCATTCTGAGACTCTTAATTCATATATTCTGCTCTTCTATGCATTGCTCATCTAAACCAAGTAGAAGAGGAGCAGTTTGAAGGTTGACCTTAAAACCTCAGCCAGGTGTGGTGGCACATCTTCAATCCCAACTGTTAGGAGGCAGAGGCAAGTGCAACTCTGTACCAGGCCAGTCTAGTCTAGAACCAGGACAGGCAGGACTACAGAGAGAGACCGCCTCAAAAATAACAAATAAATACTTGGAAAATACAAGTAACTTTTAACTTCTACCACATTATTCCTTGTTTCTGAATTACTTTTGAACCATACAGACAGCATTGGTATGCAAATGTCACATATTAGTTCTTTGCTTAATGCTTTTGTTTATAGGACAGGCATGGTGGCATGTGCCTTTAATCCCTACATTCCAGAGGCAGGTGGGTCTCTAAATTTGATGCTAGACTGGTCTAGTGTCAGGCTAGCCAGAGTTACATGGTGAGACAGCTTCAAAAAAATTTATGAATTTGTTTTTGTTGACATTTTTTAGACACCCTGAAGGAATGTCCTTAAGCTACTCGGTGGTCTGGAGGTTCTAGGTCCACTCTCTAAGCCTAAAGGTACCAGTGACCAAGGGAAACTCTTGACTAACAGAATTACCTTAATAAGACCACCACAGAATAGTGAAACAGCAAACACCTCCTAAGTTTTATGAGCTCAAGCACAATTTTTCCTCCTCATAAACCACTGCCATGACAGCTGCAGTTTTCCCTTCCTGACCTATTTGTACCACCTCTTTATGTTTTGGTCTTTTTTTTTTTTTTAAATAAAGCCTTTGAGTCCTAACACAAGTTAGAAGTTTCTGAGTTCTTCCTGAGAAGTTAAACCTAAACACATCAGGCTCCTAAGCATTAGCCTGGCGGAGTGTTGTCTAACAGTGATCTTCACTAGCAGTATCCCTCATTAAGCACTCTACTTACAGGGAGAGAAGACAGCTTTGTTCATCTGCACTGGCTGCTATGCTGTGTCCTTTAGAAACATTACTTCAAACAACCTCTCTGAGATGGTTGTTTGGATACATTGTTCTTTATTTCTCTACAACTATCAACTAGGATTTACAGTTACCTTAGATTCAGACACCAAAAAATTCATTTATGGGGGCTAGAAAGATGGCTCAGTGGTTAAGCACGTTACTCTTTCAGTTCCCAGTATCCACAGCAAGTGGCTCATAATGGCTTATAATTCTAGCCCCAAGGGATCAGATACCCACTTCTGGACTTGCTGGACACCTGCACACAATATGGTACATAAGCACACAAAAAAATTAAAAATATTATCTTTTAAAAAATTTATTTATTTCCAGGTCCTAAGGGTACATCTAAGTGAACTTTGTGCCTATATCCTTAATTCAGAGAAGTATGTTGAAGTTGAGAACTGTGTAATAAGAAAGTTTCACCAACAATTACCTATCTAAAGATTATGAAAGACTAACTCCACATCAGTCTTTCTCAGTACTGGATTACTAATTGTAGATAAAAGATGAGAGTAACCTAGTGATAGTCAGCAGAGCATAAAAATAGCCTGTATTTGCTCTCTACTCAGTATGACAGCCTTCTTCTCAACAAGCTTTAATCCCCATGTGTCATCTACAACTGAACTTAGCAATGTCACCAGCAAAAGCAATACCCTAAGGACGAGGGAGATGAGGAAGTGAAGGCTCAAAGAGTGGAAGCAAGACTACTGAAACTTAACACACAAGTTCCTTTCATACCTTTGCAATGAGAAAGCATGGTCATTTTTGCTCTTTAAATCTCACTCCAGAAGCTAAATATCTACTTGTTCTCTGAATTGTTGGAAAAATTTCAAAAACCATGAAATGGTGATAACTCTAAATACCCAGCAGTTAAGCCATTAGTAATTATGGTAGACTTAAATCATCCTAGTAGGATCCTGAGTGGGACAGAAAAAAAGGTAAGGAGAAGAAGCAAGAAAAAAAGAAGTAGGTAGATAGGATGACAGCTACCCAGTGAGGAGAGGTAGGACAGATAGCACCAATGATTCCCAAAGGTTATCTTCCAACCTCGGCTAGAGGAATCCCCTACTTGGGTAGTCTAAGGCTGTAGAAACATTTGGGAGGTGTTCACACATATGAGAAAACCTAGCCAGACAAAAGAATCAATTAGTGTCCAGGAATGCTCACCTTACCTCTCAGGCCAGCTAAAATACTCAGCAGACTGTCTCTCCTTGAAATGGTAGGCTATTTCTTCACTAAGGAACTCCTCATTCTCATTTCACCTAGCCCTTCAGAATTATTAAACTGTGAAAAGTCACTCAGTAAATTTATAAAATCCAATGGAGGAGTTGGACAATTTTTAAATAAAAGAACCCCTAGTTTACAATGAAAAACAGTGTTAACTTACTATAGGCATTAGCCTTTTTAAAATTAAGGGTGTGTATCAGGGAGAAGAGTGCTAAAGATATTTGGGTACTGAAAAGGCTTTCTACATGGAATGGTTTTGTGCATGAAGAGAAAAAAGGACAGGCTAGTCCTCTGTCTTTAGACACAGAATGAAGACAGCCACTGTTATAAAGCAGAAGCAATACACTCTGGTAGCTGGAAATTCACATCTAGTCACACACATGCAATGCATAGGGACCTAAAACCAAGTCACTGTCTCTGCAGAGACTACTAACAAAATTGGAAATATCTTGAGCTCTCCATTCTCCTTCAGGGTCAAAGAGTATGATTTTGCCTTAGGCAAAGGATACCAAAAACAGAGAAATTTAGCTCAAGTCAGCAATCCTCAGCAGCAGCTTTTAATCCTTAATTTTCCATAGCCTGGGTGCCACTTACACTTCTAAAACTTGCTCATTCCACATACAAAGTTCAGATATTTTTTTCCTCTTCCTTTCTCCTGATAGATTTTATTTGCCTTTTTCCTAGCTAAACTGCAGCACTTATGGTCAAGGACTTCTTAGTGTTTTAAATTATAAGCAGAACTAAAACAATTTCCCCTCTGGTAGAGTTGGGAAAGATCTTAAGAATATAGACTTTAACCTTTAAACCGTTCTGCTTCATTTCTTGGCTTACTGCTGTTAGGAAATCTCAAAGGTTGTTGAATACATTAACGCCCATGCTGATCCTCTTCTATAAGACTGGAAACCAGACTGGGTGAAATGGTGGAGATCCTGGTCTCAGAGTATCCTTTGGGTCTAAACAGCTTCTCACCAGCTTCTTTTGATGACTGTTGAGCTCAAACCCACTTACCTCTCCTGCCAGGAGGAGTCAGTCAGGGTACATGAAGCTCAACTCTTGATGGCTTCATACTACCATCCGTTTTCTACTTTTTTCTTTTTTAAAATCATGTTCTTATGGATTCCCTTAACTCAATTTTTAATTCTTTAGTTTCTACTCTAGTATTCTCAGCACCTCTCCAAACCCTGAGAATTTTTGTTTTGGTAGTTTATGAGTCTTCCGAAATTGAGAACCCATAACATAAAGGGAAAAAAAAGTCCTTCATATATGATTAGATATGCTCAAAGGGTACAGAAATTAGAAGTAAATGCAATGGAGCAAAAGTGGTATATTAACAGGAAATATTTAATTTTCCAATCTCCACTTTCCATCTTTATAAACTGAAAGAAAAAATTTAATATATTACAAAATATCTGTACATAGACAAGGTACACCCAATGGGGGTCAAAAACAAGAGAGAGAAAGGAATACAGTGTCAGGATCCTATAAATCAGGGAGAATGAGGTGGCATCTGACACTTTTCCAATGCACCATTCTCTCTCAAAACCTGCTGGTAACCACTTTAGCACTGTACCTATACACACATATTATACACACACATACACACACATACACGTGTTGGGTGGTGATTATGGCATAAGCTAACAAAAGTACTACATACAAACTTGTGCTAATTGCCCTGTTTTAAATACATATTTCTTATGTCATTTGTGAACCCTTATCCATATAGAGAGATAGAAAAAATAAGGAAACTGGGTTAAGCAAATGTGATTTTAAAACCACATACAAAAAATGATCATGGTCAAGCCAGTTTTGTCTCTTATTTATGAACAAAATCAGATTTCTTATCTGTTCAAAATAATGTGTTTAATAATGCTACAATAGTTAAAACCCAAACCACTTTTGAATGGAATTAACTAGGTTTCTACTTTTTAACCAGTTGGGTTGAAAATTAAGCCAAATTTTTACTTTCATTATGTTTATATATAGTGTAACTGAAAAATGACCAAATACCTTTTCTTCCTCCATAGATTTCAGGATATTTAAATGAGTTATTTTCCTTTGCTTTCAGAAGTAGTCAAAAATATTATAAAAAATATTTTTTTATAGGTTACACTTCCAAAATGAGGTGGGGTGAAATGGGATCATACATACATATACACACATTCACATACTCACCCCTTTCCCTAGCAGGGATGGGGAAATGAAAGTTTACATAAATTATTTAGACTATTTGGCATAATTAAAAATATAGTAGCAGACAGGAAGGGAAAACATTATTGATGACTATCTATAACCAAAATACAATGAAAATATATAGAAAAATTTATTCATATTTGATGGGAAAACAATTTTTTTTTCACTGAACAGATACACTTTAGAAAGTATTCCTGCTCAGTTTCTTTAATCAAAAATAGGGGACTGGGGTTCAACACCTTATAATAAAATATCCTAAAATAAGGCCCATGTCTGAGGACTAACTAGTAGCAGACTGAAAGTACAGATAAAACTTTAATGCAATCTATGGATAGCATCTCAGTATTCCTAGGATATCTAACCAGATATCCTGACATAAAAAAGCTATCAAAGCCAAATGGCTAGAAGGTTCACTTACTATTAGTGTTTGGCCCTGTGGCAAAGCCATACCAAAACACAGAAAATAAAGAACTATACACACTGGTATTTATTTCAGTTAACAGGGGAAAATATTTTTTTATGTAGCTGAAGAGGGTTCTTTCACCTCTTTAAATTTTTTTAAAAAATTAATACATCTTTCTAAATATATTTTTAAACTTAAGAACTTGGTATTGAAACATGAAATTTCACTTGAATTCTGAAAACTATTCTCCAAGATGCTCAAGTATGTTTGCTTTTCTCTGTAAAAGGGAGCTTAACCTACAGTTCACAAACTCCCAAGTCTGTGCAGATCAATATATGACATATGTTTTTAAAATACTTCAGATGCTGATGGAAGAAATGGAAGCCATAATGAGAAGCCTCTCAAGTAAACTCACTGAGATCCTTTTTCTCTTCCATGTTTTGTTTTGATAAGGCAAGGTTCTTGTCAGGAAATCATACTTTATACCCTTTACCACAATCAAAATGTTCTCTATAAGAAATGGTAGGCTATACATGCTGTGATGTACACTTATCAATACTGTTCTTTCTCATGGTAAACCAGCTGCTTACAGGTATCAGAAATCGATATATCTTCAGATATACACCCTAAGCTAGGTTATACATCCATGTATTTCCAGGATTTTCTCTGACAATATCACAAGGCTGTTTGAAAGGCTTTAAAAAAAACATAAAAATATACATGCAAACAACATGCTTATTGATCTTATTATCCTTTTTAGGTATGGAGGTACCATCTCTAACCATGAGCTCAGCAGCAATGTACTATCATTTACAAATCAACCTCCCCACCATAACTTGGCTTAAAAAACAAAACGAAAATTTTAGAATTGAAGAGTTACAGAGAACAATGTAGGAGTTTGAATTTCCTTTCCTTTATTTAAAAAAAGAAAAAGGAAAAAAAAGAAAGAAAAGAATTGTTCCAGGTTCTGGGGCATCTCTACGTTTTCTATCAAACAAATGCCTCAAAAAGATAAAGGAATAGGGGCAGGAACATAGTGGAAGGAAAAAGAGGGGGACAAAAAAGCGAGGGGAAAGGAGAAAAAAGTAAAGCAAAAAGCAAAAATTCTTCTTGCCCAAGAATGCCACTTTCTACAGCCTGCTTTAAGTGCAGGAAGAGGGCAAAATTGTCAAAATTGAGCAAACTTAAGGATGGGTAATTCATTTGGAAAAGTTATGTACAAGAGGCTCAACTGAAGCAAAAATGGGAGATGGTACAAAGAAACATTGAAGCCACTGTTTCCCTTCTAGCAAAAGCGTAAGAGGAGTTCAGATCTTGTGAACACTATTCTCTTTAAAGGTAGGGAACTAAATAAAAATTCAAAAGAAACCACACACAAACACACACACACACACACACGCACACACAGAGAGAAAAAACAAAAACAAAACAAAAATATTTTTGAAACCCAAAGCCTCTCCAGAGCCATCTCAAAACAAAACTGTCCTCTCTCTTCTGCTCAAGGGCAGACAATAAGCTAATGCAACAATTACTTTTCAGCCAAATGTCTTTTACTCCATATTTTCTACTATAGCTCCTACATAAAGCAGAAGTAAATATTCTGGCTATTGTCCATCCAGGAGGGACTGGTGCCAAGATCACTGAGTCACCTGCTAGTAGCAAGTGAGCAAGGAAAACAATGGACATCGTTGCAGTAGCCAAATACAGATTAAAGGTTCAGAGGACTAGATGGAAAGATGGATAGGGAAGGAATTTTTAAGGGCAATGATGTCTCTGGGTTAATAAGGAACTCCTCTCCCTCTTCCCCCTCGAGGTGGGACTCTTGCAGCCCCCCGGTAGAGTTTTCCATAAGCAGAAGACTGAGCTGCCCCCCCCCACTGAAGAGTTGTTCCTGAGCTATTGGCCCCAGTGGTTCCTGGACCCAGCTCCCCATAGTTTTGCAATTTGGTCTCTGTATGTACCACAGAGTTGCCATTTCCCTCAGACTTCAGGAATGGTTGCCCAACCACTGAGTGTAATGCTAAGGGTACCCTGGCAAAACGAAGGTCCTGGTCCCCTGGGAACTGCACTGACCCTGTGCCCTGGTAACTGTTGGACTCCCCAAGGTGGCTCACAGAGCCTGAAAAGGTCCTGTTCTTCACCAGGGTCTGGACCAAAGATTCTGTCAAGGCTGGACCAGAACTGCGATCATCAGTGTCAGCGGCACTGAAACCTGCTTCAGGCCCATCAGTGTTTCCATAAGTTCTGTTTGGATGGGATCGGGTGGAGTACTCCATTGGTCTCAAGGCCTGGTGCTCATGTGGCAGGTGGCCAGGAGGCTCTGCTTCAGGCTGGGATAAAAGTTGCAGCAAGGCGGCTGTCACGGCGGGATTCAACTCCTGGGGGGCGCTGGAAAGATCGCCTTCAACCAGAGGGGGTGGAGGTGGCAGCGGTGGAGGTCCAGGGGGTTCAGGGGGCCTCTTCTCTGGTGGAAGAATGTGAGGAGGACATGCTGTGGAAGGGTTACTTCTTTTAAACACCATCTTAAAAATCACATGTGATTATAAACACAAACACATACTACCCAACATAAATACCAATACAAGTAACCAGATTCATTAAATAAAATCTTGGGATCAGAAAACTAAAATTTATAAATAAAATAATCAAATGATTAGAAGTAAAACAGTTGTATTATGGATCTAATAGGTGGTATAAAAGATGTTGTTTCAAATGATTGTCCTGAATTACTTTGTCTGAGATTTCATTCCTTAAAAAGCCGTTCAGATTGTTGGCAACCTCTCCATCCCTTCTGCTGTTAGATCAAAATATTTTTGAAAATAAAGAAGAAGGAAGACGAGAAGGAACAATATACATGTTGTCATCACATTTCTAGGACATAATCTTTCTGCATAACCTACAGACCTGGCTAACACATTTACACAACGTTCAATGACATAAGACTAACCTGAAATACAACTTAAAAGAATATACAGGAGAGAAGCAATCAAGAAAAAACCTGATATGTATTAAAAGTCATTTCACTTCAACAAACTGTAGTCATTTCTTCCCATAACCATATCTTCAAGTTGGATATTAATCAACTACACCGTTATTCAGGAAGACTATTAACAATTGCAAAGACCAAAGTAAGCCTATTGCAATTTTCTATTTTATTTTCTAATCTTCTGCATGTTTTTTTATTCTATGAAAAAGAAAAAAAATCACTCCAGTAGTGTTATGTAGAACTGGACTGCTGATAAAACATGTTCATCCTGTGTTAAGAATTTACCATTAAGAAATAAACAGAACTAATACTAGACTCTATTATAACTAAGATCTCTTTGTTGAAAGATGCCCAAAATTTTGCTTTTTTATTGCTGCCTAAATTTGCCTGAGAATGACTTCTTACCAAAGCGGGAGATGAGAGTAAGATGACATGAGTTTGAGACCACACAAAACTACTGAGACAAAACGCCTTCAAAGATTTGAGAGTCAACCTGCTAAAGAAAAGGTTTAATGTTTTGGTTTTATCTTTCAAATGACAAATTTTTCTTTTTACTATGGAAACATTTAAAAACATCTCTACGATTATTCTTCTATTTTGTTAGTTAGTGATGTAATGTCCATACTCAGACAAGCCAAAATCAGTTTTTGGTTACAATTTGATATTTCTGCAGTATAATTATCTAGCATATACTTTGTAAAGATAGTAAGTAACTAAGTTTCCACCCCCCAAGTATGCACATAAAAAAATACTCTAAAAACAATATACAATTTTAACACTGCAGTGGAAAAGGCCATGTGCTATATGAAACAACAAATAGGGTAAACAGTCTAGAGTTTCTGGGATTGGGGGCACAAGCGGACAGAAGAGGAGGCAAGGTATCAGCTTTCAGTTCTGAACACTTTATAATATGTAACTCCAAGTTACTTGTTGACTGGCTGGTTATCTGAGTACTAGGTAAAAAATAATTTACGGCAGAAAAATAAATCGGCTACTTAAAATTTACAATTTGAAGAATAACTTGAAAGGATAGGGTAACTGAACTATAACTATGTATTTATATTTCAGAGCCTTTTACTGTCAACACTACTTATCTATCTTTACAAGAGAACACCTAAGTACCAGTGACATTAAAAGGAAGTATTTGGAGCCTATTCATGAAATGAAAACCAAGAATTTTAATAGTTGGGGGTTGGGGGGAATGGGGAACAACAAGAAAACCTAAAGCAACTTCAAAAGACATGGGTGTAAAAATGGCAGTTTAAGTTTACATTCCTCCAGTTATACTACTTTTTATTAAATAACTACTAAAGTTAATAAAGCTTCTTAAAGAAATAAAACTAAAAATATAAACTATAAATCATATTGTCTTTGGATTTAAAGTGCTGATGTTGTCAATCTACAATAATTTTATACTAATGGAGGGAGGTAAATACATGGAAAAATAGTTTCAACCATTACCCTTTCTTAATAAGTACAGGAAAACTAAATTACCAAACGAAAATCATTACCTTTCTTATTTATAGTCTGCCCTCTGGTGGAAGTGTTAATGAACACTGAAACGGCCAAGTATGAGGCACCAGGAGGCAGGAAGATCTTAAATTTTGAGGTCAGATTGTGCTAAATAACAGCAGAGGCACTAGATAATCCAGGAACAACTATAATAATGAGCTGCAGAGTTTGGTGGACAATTTTTCTTTCTTTCTTTCTTCTTTCTTTTTTTTGCGATCAATGGTTGGCCTGGAACTTTCTATGTAGGACCAGGCTGGTCTTGAAATCACAGAAATCTACATTTCCCTGCCTCTTGAGTGCTGGGATCAAAAATGTATGACATCACAACCACCATTTGTATTCATCTTTAGTTATGACATTTTTACACTTGGCTCTAAAAACCTAATCCAATATCTAGTTATATGCTACGATTTATTTTTAGTTTAATTTCATTATGTGTTTGACAGCTTGTTGGCTTGGTTATTTGGTGAATATTTCTCTATAAAGATGCTATTTAATTTTATCAAGTGCTTCCTAATTTTGAGTTGAAATTATTTATTTTTCGGTGGATAATAGGTAGGATCAGAATCTGAGATATGAAATTAAAAAGCTTACTTTGATTCTACATAGTTTTTTCTCTTTATTAATCTTAATTTTATTTTTATAGCATTAATGTTTTGTTTGCATGTATGTCTGTTTTCCATCTGTGTACCTGGTCCCTGTGGAGGCCAGTAGAAGGCATCAGATCTTCTGGAACAGGAATTACAGGCAGCTGTGAGCCAGTGAAAGCGTGCTGGGAATTGAACCCAGGTCCTCTGCAAGAGCAGCCAGTGCTCTTAACCTTTAAGCCACCTCTCCAGTCCCATTATATAGCCTTCTCTACTACTCTTTAAAAACAATTGAAATCATCATAGAGAATATCAAAGTGAATCAGGACATGTGAGTGTACAAGTTCTAGCTTCATCTGCCAATAATCAGCAGAGCACAGACTGACTTAAAATTTCTTAGTATTCAGTTTTCCTATTCACAAAACAAAAGGTTAATTTTATTATCTTTCAGTTTTAATTATTTCCACATACAAAAAAAAACACCCCAGGTTATATATTTGACCTTATACTAGTGAAAATAAAAAATATATTTTCTGTACCAACCAAGATGAAATATAAATGCAGGACCCTAAAGTTCATTATACCTCTTCAGTCTCTGTGCCTCTTCTTTTTCCCCAATTCATGGAATCTTCAAGGTCAATGAAAATTTCCAAGGAGTTAAAAACATTTTCAGATGGAATTTGTAAACAGATTGTGAATCAGAATTGACTAGATGATTTACAATACTTTTCCTTCTAATAAACTGCATGGATGTGGAATTGTGACACAAGGTGTAACACACTTTTATCCCCTTTCAGATTTTGTTTTTTCTTTTCATAATGCTTACTTCCTGATTTCACTGTTTCTTT
This sequence comes from Bramus lutescens, assembly GCA_001685075.1. NCBI lineage: Eukaryota > Metazoa > Chordata > Mammalia > Rodentia > Cricetidae > Bramus > Bramus lutescens. Next base: position 86,312 of record LOEQ01000771.1, on the reverse strand, counting down.
CAGAAACATAGACTTAAAAATCATCACTTTTGTATACAATTACTTTTTGGAAAGAAAATGTAAGATGTTATCTGCTTAGAACAATTCCCCAATTATTTTCAGAAACTGAAATATTTTATTAGGGCTTTCTTGACTGTTATCTTCCAGATAAAATTCTGGTATCCAGGATTCACTTCATTAGATGTAAAGAACAATTTGATGTTTATTTAAAAGTCAGATTTACTAGGATTAGCTAGCTACCACATACGTAGTGGTTCAAGATACCGCACTACCTATGGCTTTGGTTTCCTTGGTTAGAATACAGGGATTTTACTTACCAGTACTTTCTTAAGTGGAAAAATTATCAGTATATGAAAGGTGCTTTGATAGTTAAAAGAAAAGGCTGGCCAAGAAATACATCATTTGGTGTTATGTTCTCCTGTAGACTAGATTACAGAAACTGAAACTGAGACCAATGATGTAAAAAAGAAAACATTAAGAGATTTTTTTTTTTTTTTAAGAGGATCAACAGCACCTGAGCTCAATGAGATTCATGACTGGTCTGTTTACCTGCTGCCTCCTCCTGTGGCATTGTAGGAGTTCTTCGGGGCCCCTGTGGCCCACTATTCTTGTCACTGGTGTTTTCCTCCAGGTTACCTGCTGGCTCTTGGGTTTTCATCAGCTGACTCAAGAGAACTGCCAACATATTCTGCATGTCAGCTGGTGTATTCGAAGCTTCAGGAGTTGTCTGTTCTGCTGAAGGCATGACCACTGATACAGAGGGTACCTCCTTCAATGATTCCTCTGGGGCTATGGATTCTGAGTCCTGCTGCTGGGAACTGGCTTCAGTCAGTGCACTAATAGATTGATTCAAGGCTTCCAGCTGCTGTTGCATCTCTGGGTTGGAGTGGATATTAAGCAGCTGTGCCATTTGAGGGATGCTCAGGTCAGTTTGGCTCTGTAGCAGGTTTAATAAGACTGCCAATTCACTTTGATTCAGTTGCTGTGTGATGTCACCAAGACCTGTAGGATGACAGTGGAGCCAATATAAGATGAATGAAAGAAAAGGTCCTTTGTCTTCTTCAACTGACAAAAGCAATGCATAATATCCAAAGATATAGCTTCATTTTGAAAGCCTTATAGTTTAATATCTTGGATTAACATCAGAGCTTATTTTTTATTTTTGTTTAAAAATTCAAGGACTTAAGACTGGTGAGATGATGCAGTACGTAAAAGGCACTTGCCACCTAGTATGGCAACTGTATAAAGCCCAGGACCCATATAGTGGAGCAATTCACACAAGTTGTCCTCTAAACCCTAATATATTATGTGCAATCTCCAACAAAATAAAAACTAAAACAATAAGTAAATAAAATACAAAGACTAACTAAAGCATGTCTGAATTATATATAAAAGTGATTATATTTTATCTGTATTCTTCAAGGTCAGTGATTTTCAACCAATAGTATACTTAAAAGCTGTTAGAATAGATTTAAGAACTCAGGTGCCTAACATTTCAAGAGATTTGGCATTTATTAAAGGGTTATTTATCTCTGGCACTAGGGGCTGGACTCAAAGATCCAATATAGTGAAATATAACCTTGACTTTCTGATCCTCCTGACTCCACCTCCCCAGTGCTGTGTTGCAGTTGTTTGCCACCACACCGATCTGAGGGTATTTTTAAAGTTTTCTGGATGATTCTAACAAGTACCAAATACTGAAAATAGCATTGTAATCTCAGCTATTGGAGACTGAGGCAGTAAGTTCCTAATTTCAAAGCCAATGGGTCAATATAGAAGAGAAAATGGCCAGGAGATGTTGGCACACACCTTTAATCCCAGCACTCGGGAGGCAGAGGCAGGCAGATCTCTGTGAGTTCGAGTCCAGCCTGGTTTACAAAAGCTAATTCCAGGACAGGCTCCAAAGCTACAGAGAAACCTTGACTTGGAAAAAGAAAGGAAAAAAAAAAAAAAAGCCATGAGCAAACTAACCTTAAAATTTACTTATTTAATTGATTGGTTTCTGCCACACACAATCTAGGAGAAATACAACATTCCTTATTTCAAGGAATGAGAATACTCTGCTGTAAACTTTCTGAATCATGCGCAGAAAATAAGGTTTATCTTCTCCTTGGAAATGAAGACAATAATCTTTCTCCTAATATTCCACTGGACAAAAACACAAGGATATGAACATATATGCATTCTACCATCAAAATCTATATAACTAAACTTAATAGAAGTAGAGGCTCCATCCCAGCACTGACCTACTGCATCCCCAGGACCAGGCTCTCCCTTGACAGGAGCAGGCTGAGGTGGTGCTGGGCTACTGTTCTTCACAGGCTCAACTGTTGTCCCTGAGGTAGTTTCTTTTCGAGACGCTTTGGGTGGAGGTGGCTCTTCTATTACAATACCACTTTGTCGCTGGCGTCGACGTTTCTTACTCCACAATTCATGGCAATCCTGCCAGTGAGGTAGGCTGGAAAAACACAAAACAGAGGAGGAATAAGTAATGAGTAAATGTAAGAATAATGAATTAAAATAGAAATGAACATGAAAAATAGAATTAAAAACAAAAATGTCAGAATGCAATATAAAAAGAATTATTGGAGGTGGAAGTTTGTGGAAGTATTTATGTGGTAAGAAATAATACTAAGGGCTGGAGAGATGGCTCAGTGGTTAAGAGAACCGCCTGCTCTTCCAAAGGTCCTGAGTTCAATTCCCAGTAACCACATGGTGGCTCA
>LOEQ01000771.1:71821-83556 GCA_001685075.1 Bramus lutescens | reverse complement strand
GCAGGCATTCATGCAGACAGAATCCTGAGAATACTGTATACATAATAAATAAATCTTAAAAAAAAAGAAATAATATTAAAACAAACTCCTATAAGTCAAATAATGTTTTTGTTGGTAGAAAAATGAATAAAGAGAACTTTACTGGTTGTGTTTCAGTTGAAGATAAATGTAAGTGCAGAAATGAACAGTTTATTAATAGTTATGAAAGGCTAGGAAGAGGCTGAGAGATGTCTCAGTAGGTAAATGAACTTGCCAACTAGCATTAAAATCCTGAGTACAATTTTGGAATTCACATGATAGAAAAAGAGAATCAACTCCCACAACTGGCCCTGACCTTTCACATGTGGCCTGGCAAGAGCATGAACATACATACAATGTGAAAAGAGAAGAGATAGTGCTTTAAATCTTGGAACTATATAAACATATCATCAGTTTGCAAATCATTCACTGAATTTCCATGATTGGATATCATCAACTTTCTTAAGGAGTTAGGTGGGATCCTGTTAGTTTCGGGCTATCCTGGTCTACTTAGTGAATTCCAGGTCACCCAGGTTACAAANAAAAAAAAAAAGCAAACAAAACTATATACTAGTTTCCAAGTTTCATTAAAAAGCTTATACATCAAAAAATATATATATCAAATGTATCAAAATAAAATTGGATCCATCTATGGAGCAATAAAATGTATAGTTATCATCTATACATGTACTTATCTAAATCCTTTTCTTTGGAAGATATTATCAGGCTAACCTCGAACTCTTGATTGAGCTGCAATTAAAAGTGTTTATCACCATATCTGGCCATTCCTTTGTCTGGCAAGAAAATTAATGATGCAAGAGGATCCTGAGTTCAACATAGTGAGACCATCCCATAACTCAAACAACAAGAAAAAAATCCTCCAAACAAACATACTAAAGGGCTGGAGAAATTGTTCAGTAGATAAGAGCTTGGGCTGTTGCACATAACTTGAGTTCCCAGGACCCATGTCCGGCAGCTGAAAGTTGCAGGGACTCTGACACCATCTTATGGCCCCCACAGGCAACCATTTACATAAATAAATAGCAAAATGAATAAAAAAAACAAGCATACAAAACAATAACCAAACCAAACCAAAAACCCAGCAAAAACAAGAGGCTGCTTGGGAACACAGCTTAGTGGTAAAATATTGATTTGACTAACATGTACAAGGATCATAGTACTGGCATAAACAAAAAACAAAGAAACAAAAATAAACCTAGCACAAAAGCTATTAATACTGCCAGTTCAAAGACAAAGGATCTTGTATGCGCCATGAAGTTAAATGTGGCTATAGAACCTTTGAAGATCCTCTAATGTACATTCTATTCATAAAATTGTCATGAAAAAGGGCCCTAGAGATGGCCAAGGTAGCAAAGGCCCTAGCAGCAGAATCCAAGCACTGATTCTCAAGTTGTCCTCTGACCTCTATACAGGGCTGTGGTTTATATATATATGCACGTGTGCTCTCTCTTTCTCTCTCTCTCACACACACACACACTGGCATATATATGCACGCATGCTCACACACAAATGAGGAAAGTAAAAAATAAATTATGATGGAAGAGATACATTAAGAATATATATTTACATAAAAATTCAAGGAGACAAAAGCAGGCAGATCTGTATGAGCTCAAGAACAACCTGGTCTCAATAAATAAATAAAATTACTAACCTGACAATGATACAAAATATTTAAAATTAGAACTGTTCTTGCAGTGTAGAAAATACATAGTCACAACATAAATGATTAAAACAGAAGGAATAGTTAAGAGCAAAACCTACAAGGAATACTTTCAAAGACATTGTTTATCACAATAAACAATAGAGATGCAGAAACAAAAGAAAATAGCTTGAACCAGACTAAACAAATATGGTTAAATTTATTCCGTACTTAATCCAACCTTATCCACAGTTAACACTCCATCAGCATTGACATAATCATTTGTAGTTATTTTGATTTTAAATCTTTTTTTTTTAAGTTTCTCATTTTGTGAGTCAGGGAGGAAGTTTAGAATCATTATACAGTCAACAATACTTACTCTGGAGGTGCCATTTTGCTGAGTTCCACATCTTTAAGGAAGTCACTCTGCAGGGTCTGTTCAGCTGTGCAACGCTTGCTAGGATCAAGAGTCAGCATGTGGTCCAATAAATCAAGAGCTGCTGAAGGAATGCTATAGAATGGAACAGAGAAATCAAAACCTCACAACATTCCCTTAGTTCTCAAACCTGCAAACCTGTATCAAAAATTATATGAATTTCCATTTCCATGTAAAACTGAGCAAGGAAATTGGAAACTGGCTAATGCAAGCAACAAGATCTGAGCCATGATTTAAGAAATGCTACAATGCACGTAAAAACTTAAAAAGCAACAATTCTGTTCTCTTTCCTTAGGAAGATCAAAAGGACTATAAGGAAATCCACAAGTTGTTGAAAATAAAATGGTTTACATTTGTCCAAGGCCTTCAGAAGAGAAAATTAGAAATATAGTCTGATAGAAAAAAAAACTCTTCAAAAATAAAATGTCTAAGGCTGGAGAGATGGCTCAGAGGTTAAGAGCACTAGGCACTCTTACAGAGGACCCAGGTTGAATTTCCAGTACCCACATGGCAGTTTGCACTCTTTCAAACTTCAATTCCACGACATCCAATACCCTCTTCCGCCCTCTGCAGGCACCAGACACAAACATGGTATACATACATGCATGTAGGCAAAACATGCACATATATAAAATAAAAAAAAATAAAATGTCTACAATGGGTTAGTTGAGGCAGCTCATCTGGTAAAGGTTTCTGCTCCCAAGCCAGTATTATATCCTTGGGACCCACATGGGCAAAGAGATTGGACTCCTAGCTGGGTGGTGGTGGCGGCACACATCTTTTATCACAGGACTTGGGCAGCAGAGGCAGGCAGATCTCTATGATTTCTAGGCCATCCTGCATCCTGGTCTATAGAGCTAGATCCAGGACAGGCTCCAAAGCTACAGAGAAACTGTGCCTTGAAAAACCAAAAAACAAACAAACAAACAAAAAAAACACACCAAAAATACAATCAAGGGGCTGCAGGAATGGCTCAGTGGTTATGGGCACTGGCTGCTTTTCAAGAGGACCTGGGCTCAATTCCTAGCAACCATATGGCAGCTCACATTGTAACTCTAGTTCCAGGTGATCCAACACCCTTGCAACAGGTGAAACACCAATGCACATAAAATAAATAAATCTTTTTTGTTTGTTTTGTTTTTTAAGGCAGGGTTTCTCTGTGTAGCTCTGACTGTCCTAGCTATCCTGGAACTAGCTCTTATAGGCTAGGCTGGGCTCAACTCACAGAGATCTGCCTTCCTCTGCCTCCTAAGTGCTGGGATAAAAAACATGCACCACTACTGACCAGGTCAAAATAAAAAATCATTTTAAAATAAAATGTAATTAAAATGTTGTAATAAATTGGGCTTAACAGTAAAAATCAAGTCGCAACAAAAGCTAGAAACAGAAAAGAGATATAAGATTGTGCTAAACTCACAAAGAGAATTCTTCTCTTAGACGTCTCCTATATTGCTTCTTCGGTTTCATGGTGTTGAAATAGGGCAGCTTGATAACATCAGGCCACACTGCTGGACAAGGGCTACCACAGAGACGACTAAAAAGAAAGCAAAAGGCCACATAAAGTCGTAAAGTGAAGTAAATCATCAGTATCATGACTTCTAGAGTTTCTTGAAGGACAAATTATCCTCTTGGATCTGGGAAATCTATGACATTAGTAGATATCAAAAAAAAGGGTAAAGTATGACTTTACTGCTCTAAGGAGAAGCAATATAAGAGAATTGGTTATAAGAAAGCATACTGGAAATACTGAAAGACAGCAAGAGAAAACTACTGAAAATATAATCCAAAACTATTTACATATTTTATAAAGCATGTTTTACAAAAGGTTTTCATTCTCATCATCAATTTTATTTTATTCACTTAGAATTTCCACCCCCCCTCTCTCTCCCTCCCTCCCTCCCTCTCCCTCTCTCTCTCTCAGAACAGGCCAGGTCTCTCTATTACGTAGGCCTGGCTTTCCAGGACATATTGCATAGACCAGGAGAACCTTGGAACTCACAGAGTTCAAGAACCTGTCTCTTCTTCCAGAGGCCACTCCACATCTGGCAGAATTAATTTCAAATAGGAAATATTTTAAGAGATGGTGCACACCTTTAATCCCAGCACATTGGAGTTAGAGACAGGTGAATCTATTCTGGTTTATAGAGCAAGTTCCTGGACAGCCTGGGCTACAGAGAACCTGTTTTGCTTCCTTTTTCTTTCCTCTTTTTTCTTTCTTTTTTTTTGGGGGGGGGTTGTTTTATTTTTCTCAGCCAAGGTTTCTCTATTTAACAGTCCTGGCTGTCCTGGAACTCGCTCTGTAGACCAGGCTGGCCTCAATCTTACAGAGATCTACCTGCCTCTGCCTCCCGAGTGCTGAGATTAAAGGCATGTGCCACCACTGCCTAGACTTTGTTCCTTTTTGAAAAGAAATGTTCATAGATAACTATGCATTTATTATTATTATTATTACAATGAGTTATATATCACTGTTTATATCTACATTTGCTTGTTATATTTTTCCAATACATTTTATTGAATAAGAAAAAGGAAATGTCATACATGCCTATAATCCCAGCACTTAGGAGGCTGAGGTTAAAGGACTGTAAATTTGTGGCCAGTATGGCATATAAAGAGAGACTCTGCTTTAAAATGAGAAATCAAACAAATATAATCCAAAAGAAAAAGGGAAAGGAACAGAGAAAAGAAAAAATGAAAAAAAGCAAAGTATAGCAAGAGGTGCCCAAATTCCATTCTTCAAGCCATCCCCAAATTGTCTATTTAGAGGTTACATTTTAAAAATGGCTAGAGAAACAGCTCAGTGAGAAAACTCCTCCTGCCAAGCCTGATTTGAATTCAATCCTCAGGTCACAACCTACATGGTCAAAGGAGAAATAAAACATGTATTCCACAAAGAATTATGCTCTTTGTTTGGTTGTTTTTCATGACAGGGTTTCTCTCTGTAGCTCTGGCTGTCCTGGAACTCACTCTGTAGACCATGCTGTCCTGAAATACAGATCCTCCTGCCTCTGTCTCTCAAATGCTGCGACTAAAGGTGTGCACTGCCATGGCCAGCAACACTTCTTTCCTTGGACTGAGCTAAAACTAAGAATAAAGTAGCCACCCAAACAAAAACAAAAGAAAAAAACAGCATGCTTTATTTGTGGGTATGTATGTACATATGGAGATAAACTTCAGAAGCTGTTCCTTAAACATTATTCACCTTGTTTTTGAGACAGGTTTTCTCTTGTGGCCCTTTCTTTGCTGAAGTGGATAAACTGGCTCTGGTCAGTAAGTGTCAAGATCACCTATTTCTGCCTCACTAGCACTGATGCCACAAGCATGCACTAAGACACCTAGTTTTTTATATATAGGTTCTGGGGATCAAATTCAGCTTATCCTAAACTGCACAGCAAATACTTTACCACTGAACCATCTACCCAGCTCCCATTTTACTTTTTATTATTTTAATGATTGCAATTACATTAATGTTTATGTGTTTTGTGGGAAGTGGTGCATATGCCACACCACACTAGTAGAGATCAGAAAATAACTTTCAGGAGTCAGTTCTCTCTTTTTACCATGTGGGTCCTGCAGATGGAATTTTGTTATCAGACATAATGGTAAGCACCTGTGTACCCAAGAAGTGCTCTCACTAGCCCATTGCACGTTTGGCTTTACAAACACTGACACCACCATCAACCACGAGGCATCACATGAGGAACAAGTACCTTTACCCATTGAGCCATCTTGCCAGTTTTTTCTATTTCTATTTTTGAGATGGGGGAACTCACTTTACTCAAGCTGGCCTTGAACTCAAACTTAATGATTCTTACTGCCTTGGCCTTCTATACAGCTAGTATTAAAAGCAACACTGTTCTCGAATAAAGCATATTTGTATATGATAAAGAATAAAAACACGAAGGTAAGATTTAGACATTATAGATTTGGAGAGAAGGTTCAGAGGTTAAAAGCACTTTAAGTAGGATACAGGTTCAGTTTCTAGCACCCACATGGCAGCTGACAGCCTCTAGTAATTCCAGTTTTACAGGATCCAATGCCTTCATTTGGCTTCCAATGACACCAAGCATGCATGTGGTGCAATTACATATATGCAAGTAAACACTCAAATACATAAAACTAAAAACACATGGTGGCACACACCTTTAATACCAGCAGTGGGGAGGCAGAGATAGGTAGGTCTCTATGAGTTCAAGCCAGCCTGCTCTATAGAGTCAGTTCAAGGACAGCCAAGGATACTCATAGAAACCCGATCTTGAAAAACAAAAACATATGGATGGTTATGAACTACACTGATGGTGCTAGCAACAAAACCCAGATCCTCTTCAAGAACAGGAAGGGCTCTAAACTGCTGAGCCATCTCTCCATTCCACTAAAACTGAATTTCTATGTCTACAGGCTGACACAAAAGATGACAAGCTGGACTGAGCAAAGAGAAATTTATTATATCATCTGATGGAATAATGTTATATAAATTGGAGGATTTTCTTTTCTTTTCATTATCTACTTTTAAAAGTGTGGGTTATGACTAAGGGTTGCATAACTGGATCATGACAAATTTGGCAACAGTAATACACAAAACAACCAAAAAGCTTACTAGAAATCAAATGTGTGCTAAGTCTGAGATGTTTCTGACAGCATTCCCCAGTGTTATGTTGTATACCTTCATTGAATCTTGATTCTGAACATACAGCAAACTTGCACTGTGAGTGGTATAATCCCACAAAATGCTAATGAACATTGTCTAAAATACCTCAACTCAGATTTGAGACTATCATGTTGTAAACTGCAGTGTCTTACTATATATTTAGCTTCTGGTTCTTTGAGAAACTAGCTGGGTGTGGTTGTACATGTCTTTAATCCCAGCCCTCTGAAGGCACGGTTAGTAGGGATCCTGGAGTTTAAGGTCAGCCAGGGGTACTGAGAAACCCTGTCTTGAAAAAACAAACACGGAAAAAAAAGAAAGGAAGGAAAACAAAAGCTTTATTTAGCCAGGCATGGTGGTACAAACCTTTAATCCTAGCATTCAAAAGGCAGGAGGATCTCTGTGAGGTCCAAACTAGTCTGGTCTATATAGCAGCTCCAGTACAGCTAGTAATACTACCCTGTCCCCCCTAAAATAAAAAAGAGCTTTTTAATAAATTCCTACAGGCTGGAGAGACTTCTCAGGGGTTAACAACAGTCTGTAACTCCAATATCTGACACCCTCGAACAGGCCAAAACAACAATGCACACAAAGTAAAAATAAAACTTAAAAATAAATCCCTACCACCATTCTTAAGGATGTAAGTATTAAATTAGTCTATGTTTAGATTGTATTATGTTAGAATATTTTGATATTAGAACGTATTTGAGTTAATCACTGGAGCTTCATTAAAAAAACGATTTTCCAACTATTTCTTTTATTTACATTATTTATGTTGAAACAAGGTGTCACTAAGTAGTGATGACTTGTCTAGAATTCACAATGTAAACCAGATCTGCCTCTAGCTTCCTAAGTGTTGGAATTAAAGACAAGTACCACTATGCCTGGTTTACTGTTTCTAACATTTACTTTTATTTTATGTGCATTGAGGTTTTGCTTGCATGTATATCTGTAAGAGGATGTCACATTTCCTGGAAATGGAGCCAAAGATAGTTTTAAACTGCTATTTGGATGCTAGGGACTGAACTCAGGTCCTTTGGACGAGCAGTCAGTAATCATAACTGCTGAGCCATCTCCCCAGTCCCACCTGGTACCTAAAAATAGTTTTTTTTTCTACTTCTTTCTTTGTGTGTGTTGTACATGAGTGTTTGTGGAAGTCATTGGACAAGTAGTGGTATATTGGTTCTATGCTACCATGGGGTCCATGTATCAAAAAATTATAAGAGTATGAGGCTGACATCCATATGCACATGCCCACACATAAATTAAAAATTAAAATAAAATTCAACTATAAAAATAAACAAGCATATATATTTTATATACATATGTACATATATATGTACATATATATACAAGTTTAATTTTACCTTTAATAAATTATAAGTTTATGCCAAAGATTACTTTAAAATAAATTTAAAATTTATCATCAGTAAACATTAAATACTTCTACTACCTGGGGTAAAAATCTTCTCAGATGAAAATAGGCTAAGAGTGAAAGAAGTTTAAGAAGCAGGCACTTAAGGGCATATATGTCTAACGGTACCTGATCAGTTCTAGCTGAGCCAGTTCCAAATTGGCTTGAAAAATAGGTTTCTTTGTGAACAGTTCCCCAAGGATACATCTAAAAAGAATAAAATTTAAAGGTTAGAAAGAAATCCTTTGAACCTATCTAAATTATGTCTCGATAACCATGATAATCTAAGGAATTACAGACAATTTTACAAGGATGATTAGCTGTTTCTACAAAGAGATTATTAACTTTTCATCATTAACTTTCTTAATAGAACTACACCCTCTGCCAATACAATTACAAAGAAACCAATGTATTATCAACTAAAATAAATTTCATCAAGATTTTTAAATAATTTCTGTCTAAAGACCTTTGTTATTTTGAAATGGACACTCAGAGCCAGAGAGATGGTCAAACAAGGATTGAGACCCGTGTCTAAATCTATAGAAGGCACATAAGCTGAATGTGGCGGTGTGCCTATAATCCCAAAGATACTATAGCAAGATGGGAGCCAAAGGCAGGAGGAATCCTTCGAAGTTGGGCCAGCAGCAAATAACAAAAGGGAAACACACATTTTCACATGCATACACATCAATCATACATGTAACCAAATATAAATAAAATAAAACATTAGAAAAAAGAAACATCAGGGTTAAAGAGGTATTTCAGTGATTAAGATCACTTGTTTTTGAAGAGATCCTGGGTTTAATTCCCAACAACTACATGGTGGCTCACAACAATCTGTAATTCCATTCCCAAGGAATCTAATACATTCTTCTGAGCTCTGTATATAGCAGACATATAAAGGAAAATATAAATATATACACGTAAACAAAATATTTGCACACATAATAAAATAAATAAAACTCTTAAAATAAAAACTTTGGTGAAAAGATCACATGAACCTACAAGTTAGAAACTAGGATGTGCAACAGCAGAGAAAGGGTTTTAAAAAATAAAAAACAGACTAGTGTAAATGTTTGATCCTGAAGTAAACAAAGAGTTATCTCTAGGACATTATTAGTATAGGATAAAACTGAAAAAAGGACTGTATATTTATCCTATACAATGCTAAACTTCCTTTCCTAATTAGCTCTCGGGTTGACCTCAAAATTGGGATCTTCCTGCCTCCATGATTGGGTTCAAAATTATAGGTTTGCACTATACTGCCCAGGTATTTTAAATTTCTTGATTTTCATAATTATATTATGGTTATATAAGATATTTCTTGAAAGTAATTCAGATAAATGTAAAGAGGAAAAATATGAATATTCCATACATTTCTTCTGTCTGAAACAATCTGTAGCTTCAACTCTAGGGGATCTGAAGCCTCCGGCCACAATGGGCACTATATTGATGGACACATACCCAGACACACACATTTACCTATACCTAAATAAAAATACGATGAAGGTTGTGGTGCACCCCTTCAATCACAACACTTGGGAGGAAGAATTTTGGACCTGAGTTGGATGCCAGGCTAGCAGTCTTCATAATGAGTTCCAGGACAGCCAAGGGATATATAAAAAGATCTGGTTTCCAAAACATTTAAAAAACAAAAAAATGCAAATATTGTTGTGCTAATTATTTTAATGTACTTTTTGTTGGGTTTTAGGGACATATATTCTCATGTAGCCTAGGCTGGCCCTGAACTCCCAATTCTTCAGCCACCATTTCCAAAATGTCAGGATTTCAGGCCTTTACCACCACCCTGGACTCTGTATATACTTTCATTTAAATAAAATGTTTCCTTAATTCTTTAAGAATTCTATATAATGTATTTTGATCATATTCACACCCCACTTTGAAAATGTTTTTGTTTTGTTTTTGTTTTTTTTTTTGAGACAGGGTTTCACTGTAGCTATCGAGCTCTGGTAGACCAGGCTGGCCTTAAACTCACAGAAATCCATCTGCCTCTGCCTCCCCCAAGTGCTGGGATTAAAGGCATGTGGTACCACTGCCCAGCTTAGCTTAGTTTTGTTTTCATGACAGGGTTTCTCTGTAGCTTTGGAGCCTGTCCTGGAAATCACTATGGAGACCAGGCTGGCCTTGAACTCACGAAGATCCACCTGTCTCTGCCTCCCAAGTGCTGGGAATGTGTGCACAACCACTGTCTGCCTTATTTTTTTTTATTATTTATATGTGGGTTTCTTGGAGGCTAGAAGTATTTTATCCCCTTGAGCTGGAATTACGAATATTGCCTGTCCTGTATACTAGAAACTGATCCATGGTCATCCACAGAAAGAGGAGGAAGTGCTCTCAACTGCTGAGCAATCTTTCTACCCCCCAAGAATTTTATTTTAAACTATATGTATTGTGTGTGTTGGGATGGGGGTATGAACATGTTTATGCACATGCCCTGGAGATCAAATATCAAAATCCCCTGGGTCTGGAGTTATGGACTGATGTTAGGAACCAAACCCAGGTTCCTCAGCAAGGGCATCAAGTGGTATTAATCACTGAGCCAACTTTACTGGCTCCAGCCCCTCTACCAGTATTTTTATGTCCTTCTTCCTCTTTCTCCTCTTCTGATTCTTTTGTCTTTTCTTTAAGAAAGGGTTTCACTACTTATACCTAGCTGGCTTAGAACTTGCTATGTAGATCAATCTGGCGTCCATCAGAAAGATGGATTCACTTGCTTCTGACTTTGAAGAATTGGGATTAAAGGCCTGTACCACTCACTATGCCTTATTCTATTAGCCTAAAATATACTAAAACAAAATTTTACATCACCTACAATTTGCTTTATTAACTTTTTTAGTGTCTTCCTTAATTTGATTAGTGGGAAACTAATTCTTTCAAAGTTTAGTCAGAGGTAGAAAAAGCAAAAATAAGGTTTGTTTTCATTATTAACTGTCAAATTAACTTTGAAGCACAGTTTAAAACTGTATATTAGTAAAATAAGAGCATCAAAAAAGAACATCACAAAGGAATAGATAGCTTTATTTATTTTGGAGACAGTGTTCTCAAACTTATGGAGAAACTTTTATGGGGGGGCGCGTTCCATACAGGGTTTTTCTATGCAGCTCTGGCTGTCCTAGACCCATTCTGTAGACTAGACTGGCCTAATGAACTTGGAGATCCACCTGTGTCTGCCTTCCGGGTTCTGGGATTAAAGGTCGACACTGCCGTGGCCACCCAGTTAGATCTTGAATTCCTAATCTTCCTGACTCCATCTGTCAACTGCTTCATATATAATTAAACTACTCTTTATACTTTCTGCCCAGATTTGGACATCTAAGTGCTAAAATGACAGCCGTGTGCCACCATACTGTCCTCTGCTTCAGAGTTTTCTTTGATTTCAGTTTCCAGTCCTGTGGTGCGAAAAACTACTTCATCATGTAATCAACATTTTAGTCATCACAGTAAGCTAGCAGGATGCACAGACTGAAAAAACAAAATAAAAAAACAAACCTGCAGGGCAGCAGTGGCATGCACACCTTTAATCCCAGCAGAGGCAGGCAGG